>WYDI02001572.1:0-11276 GCA_009867235.2 Psittacus erithacus
CCCCCCATAGACCCACAGCCCCTCAGCCACCCCCCGGCCACCCACAGCACCCAGCCTGGCACACAAGGAGCAGACGGGTCTGGAACCACGGCAAGGTTTTAATGAGGCAGCGCCCGATGCACAGCCCCTGCCAACCCCATCCAGCTGTGCCCCATCCAGTGTGCCCCGTCCAGCTGTGCCCCCATCCAGCTGTGCCCCCATCCAGCTGCGCCCCATCCAGCTGCGCCCCATCCAGCTCTGCCCCCTCTAACTGCGCCCCATCCAGCGTGCCCCATCCAGCTGTGCCCCATCCAGCGTGCTTCATCCAGCTGTGCCCCGTCCAGCTGCGCCCCATCCAGCTGCGTCCCATCCAGTGTGCCCCATCCAGCTGTGCCCCATCCAGCTGCGCCCCATCCAGCTGCACCCCATCCAGTGTGCCCCTATCCGGCTGTGCCCCTATCCGGCTGTGCCCCATCCAGCTGTGCCCCCATCCAGCTGTGCCCCCATCCAGCTGTGCCCCATCCAGCTCTGCCCCCATCCAGCTCTGCCCCCATCCAGCTCTGCCCCCCACGGGTGCCCCCTCAGCCACGCTCCCCCGCGGCCGCTTCCCCCGCCCCAAGCCCGGCCCACCCAGGCCCCCCCGTCCCGGCTCCGACCTGCAGGCGGGTCACGGCTCGCAGCAGCCGCCGCCATCCCTCTGCCTCCGCCTGCGGCCACCCCGCCGCGGCCGCCGCCATGGCCCCGGCACCCCGGCGCCGCCTGATGGCGTCATCGGGCCGCGGCAGCGCCGCGCCCCGCCCGCCGGCCGTTGTGGGCCGCACCAACATGGCGACGGCGGGGGGGGGCTCCCCGTGTGGTGGCGCCGCTGCCGTCGCCGCCGTCCGCCCCGCCGCGGGGTCTCCGGGGCCCGGGCTGGGTGCTGGGTCAGGCCGCGGAGTCCTCGGGGTCGGAGCTCTCGGCCAAGTGCAGCTTCTGACTGAGTGTGGGTCAAGGGAGAGCGCAGAGGGGACGCGTGGCCATCACCAATGCCACCATCGCCATCATCATCACCACCGCCATCGCCACCACTGCCACCATTGCCACCACCACCGTCACTTGCTACCATCATCATTGCCACCATCACTACTGCCATCATCGACACTGCTGCCACCAGTCACTATCACCACTACCACCACTGCCACCACCGTCACTGCTGCCACCACTTCCACTGTCACACCACTAAAATCACCACCACCATCACTTCCACCATCGCTGCCACCGCCGCCATCGCCCAGGATACATGGAGCTGCTGAGCTCCTCCAGCTGCAGGAGACAAAGGCAGAGGTTAAGGCACTGGTGGCACAGCCAGGGCCAGTGGGACCCTGGCCATGGCAGCAGGAGCGGGCAGGGGGGACACTCACATGTGCCAGCAGCTGGTCCAGGTTCCGGTCGGCTGCTGCCTTCTTCTGCTCCTCAGGGAGCTCCTCCACGCAGCCATCGAGGCCGAAGTGGAGCCGCGCCAGCTTCTCCTGCATCTCCCGCACGTGCTCCAGCTGCTGGAAGGAGCACTCCTTGCCTGTGCCATGGATAGAGCCGTCACAGCCCAGCAGCCCCGGCACCCCCAGGTCTCCCCCTGTCCCTGTCCCCTCACCAAAGGCCTGCAGCTTTCCCGAGTGGAAGTCGCTGAGGAGGCTGAGCAGCCCTCCCTCCATCTCGCACACATCGGACACGTCAGTGAGGAAGCTGTGCTGCAGCGGAGCCCCCCGCGCCACTGCCGTGCCACACACCCGCTCCTTGCTTGTCCTGCACCAGGAACACAGGCACTGGTGTCACCCACACTGGCAGCACAGGCACTGGTGTCACCCGCACCAGATACACAAACACTGGTGCCACCCGCACCGGGAGCACAGGCACTGGTGTCACCTGCACCAGGTACGCAGACACTGGTGCCACCCGCACCGGGAGCACAGGCACTGGTGCCACCCGCACCGGGAGCACAAGCACTGGTGTCACCTGCACTGGGTGCACAGACACTGGTGCCACCCGCACCAGGAGCACAGGCACTGGTGTCACCTGCACCAGGAACACAGGCACTGGTGTCACCCGCACCAGGTGCACAGACACTGGTGCCACCCGCACCCGTACACAGGCACTGGTGTCACCCGCACCAGGCGCAAAGATACTGGTGTCACCCGCACCGGGAGCATAGACACTGGTGCCACCCGCACTGGTACACAGGCACTGGTGCCACCCGCACCAGGTGCACAGACACTGGTGCCACCCACACCGGGTGCACAGACACTGGTGCCACCCACACTGGAGGGCTGCAGGGTGCTGGCTGCCCCCTGCACCAGCACTGACCGCCTGAGCCGGGCGCGCTGCCGGGGCGAGGGCAGAGTGGGCAGCGGCAGCGCGAAGGACGTGCTCCTGCTGGGGGGCAGCGGCTGGGCCAGGCAGGGCCGGGGGCTGCGCTTCCTCCTCCGCTCCTCCATGGTGACGGGGGCACCGGAGCCGCGGGGCCGGGACCCTGCGTGGGACAGACACAGCTTTTGGTGGCTGCTCTTGGTGTCCTCGGCGAGGCCCCGTCTGCCCCGAGCTGCCGCTACTGAGGTGCCCGCAGGGAGCAGCGGCCAAAGCGGAGCCTCCCGCCTGCCTCAGCCCATGGCACTCCCAGGACTCTCAGCGTGCGGAACAAAGCCCCGGGGCTGAGCGCAGCCGGGAGCTGTCGGCTGGGGTTTGGCTTTCAGCAGCTTCCTAACGGGAAGGGGGATTCCGGCCACACGCACCTGAGCCGAGCGACCCCACAGCGACAGCGGCCCCGAGCCCGCGGGGACCCGGTACCCCCGGGGCAGCGGCCGAGCCCCGCTCGGGGCCCTTCATGGCGGCAGGACCGGGATGCGGGAGCCCCTTTACCCGCAGCCTCGGGCCGCGCTCCCGCACCGCCACGGGCACGCAGCGGGACTGACCTGCGCCAGGCGCCGGCCCAGCCTGCGGAGCGCACCCGGCCGCGTCCCCGGGCTCTCCGGACACTCGTCCCGCAGCCCCGGGGCTCGGATTTGCATTTAAAGGGAAAGGGAACTTCTTCCGGCGTGTCCCGGGGCGGTGGCACTGCCGGACAGCAGCGGCCGGGCCGCTCCCAGCCTCAGCACCGCCTTCATGTGGCGCTGGGGAGAGGGCAGGATGCGCCCATGGACCTGCCACCCCCCGGGTCCCCCCAGTGTCACCGGGCTCGTGTGATCGCAGGAGCCGGCTCTGCAGGGACGAGCCCCGTCCTCCTGCGTACGGAGAACCGCTTCAGGCAATCCCTGCGGGGCTCCACGGCCGCTTCAGAGGTGATGCCAACACCAGGGACCAGCCCGGCACCAGTTTGATGCCACCATGGCCAGGACACACAGGGTGGCAGCGGCTGGCGCAGGACACGGCGCTGGGTGAGCTCCATGGCTCACACGGAGGGCGAGCGGCACACGAGGTGCCAGGGACAAACCCACCCAACCTTGCCCCCCACAGGGACCCCAGGTCCCTCCCGGCCTCCCCCTTCCTGCCCCACAGCCCAAATCTTCACTCCCCAACATGATGAGCAAGAAAGAACAGAGGCAGCAGCAGTGAGCGTGAGAGTGTTTCCATTGGGAGGAGGACGCATACAGGAGCCCCTGCAGGGGGGGTTCTGTCCTGTATCAGGGAAAGGAGAACAAAAGGGGGTTCAGTGATTCCCTAAGAGGTTTTAGGGAGAGAAGTCCAGAGCCCGGCTGCTGGGAAGGGCTGGTCCCACCAGGCCAGAGCCACATTCACTTGCACAGGGCTCCTTCCAGCGGCCAACGTGTCCTGTGCTGGAGGAAGCAGCACTGCTGAAGCCACACTCGCTCCAGTGGGTGCTGAAGGCCGTGGCTCTGCGGATGCTCAGCAGACGCCGTCTCTGCTCTTTGTTAGCCCTGAGCTCGCTGGGGTCCCTGTGGAGGAACGGGGGATGCAGAGGCAGCTCCAGGGTAAGGGCACTGTACAGCAGCACAGACAAAGTGCAAGAGCAGCCCTGGTGCTGGAAGAGAAACCAAAGCTGCTGCACTGCGAGGAACAGCTCCCTCAAAAGGAAGGCAATGCTGAGTCTGTTGTGAAGAGAAGCTGCAGCAAGGAGGTTCCCAACGAGCTGAGGTCTCCAGAACAGTGAAAAGAGAAAGTCTTGAGGCAGTAAGGACTCCCCCAGCCCTGTGCCAGCAGCAGGCTCCAGTCTGTCCATCACAGCACAACAGGGTCCTTCGGGTCAGTGCTTCCCCCTGCGGGCAGAGGCTACAGAGACCTTCCCCAGACAGCAGCACTGGGGAGAGGCTCTTCTGAGACAGCAAAGGGGGAAAGGAGAAAGGGGAAGCTGCGACAGCACCAGCACGGCCAGACCTGAGGGTCCGTGGGGGTCTGGGACCAGCCCACAGCGGTCCCAGTGATGCGGGTGAAGCAGCAGCCTCCGGAGCAGATGCAGGGTTTATCCTCCTGGAGCCCCAGCTCCATGGACCTCCAAGACCGGCCACTTGGCACCGAGGGATGGGGCTGGCGCAGGGGCAGAGGAGCTGAGGTGGAAGCTCCCCGGTTCCCCTCGCACAACCGATGGCACGCACTTGTGCAAAACACTTGAGAAGGAGAGCTTTGGATTAACTGTTTAATACACTTGTGCACGTGTGCGTATAGCAAAGAGGCAACTGTGAATTCATAAGGCTACTGAGACACCGGCAGATCCTGGGTAGAACCGGGCACCCCCAGCTGCTCTGCTGTGTTTTGTCCCTGTTTCACACACAAAACCCACACAGAGGAGGGGAAACGGCCTCGTTTGCTGCCAGCCAGAGCATGGAAAACCAGAAGCAAGTCCAGGAGCCCGCTCCTTCCTGACCCAGAGGAGAGAGGGAGAATCAGTGCTGAGAAATGCTTCGTTTCTCCCTGCTTGGCTCGGTTGCTTTCACTCCATGCGAGAGCGTTGCTGCATCCGGATGTTCCCACTGGGCCAGGGCAGATCCAGGCACCCCCTTTCCTGAGGTGCATGAGGTTTTTGGGGAGCTGCAGCCTGCCAATGCCAAGGTCTTCCAGTGAGAGGGACGATCAGTTGAGCTCCATATATTAGTTATTCACGCACACGCAGGGTGGGTCGTTCTCGTTTTCATCTATAGAGCGGACGCTGCCCTGCATGTATTTATATATCACATATATATATATATATATATATATAAAATCTTAAAAACCCTCCAAAAACCTAAGCTAGGAAATCTCAGGTCCCCTCGTGCCCATCCCAGGACCTGGAGAGAGGCATCAGATGGAGTCTATGGAAGCACTGACGTTGCCCTCCCTCACCCTACCTGTGCTGGTGCACAGCAGGCTCAGTCAGCGCCTCGGCTGCCTCCCTCAGTCCCGCTCTGCCCCAAGGCTCCTATGCTCAGTTCTCCCAGGCTCTCCTGTGCAGGATCCAGGCTTTGTGTTGGCTTTCCCAAGTTCAGGCATTCCTCTGCTGGAGCCACCACGTCTGAGCTGTCCTGAGGGGGGTCCTTCAGGGGCTCGCCCAGGTCGGTGTCTGCCCGGGGCACATGGGCACACAGGTCCTGCACCTTCTTGTTGAGGTCGTTGCGTTCGGTCTGCAGCGCTCGGCACAGCTTCTCCAGGCGCTGGATTTTCACCTGCAGCCCCTCTAACTCTTTGTCCCGCAGGGTTTTCTGCAAAGAGAGCAGTAGCTCAGACTCCTTCAGGCAGAAAGGGAGAGCTGAAACCCCGGGGGGAGCCCAAGGGGGAAAATACTCGTGATGGAGTATTTGAAAGCATCCGGCATTCAAAGAACCTAGAATCGTTGAATCAATGAAGTTGGAAAAGCCCTTCAAGATCATCAAATCCAACTGATGAACCCCAGCACTGCCAAGACCACACCAAACCTGATGCTGTCATCACGGCTGCTTTCTTCCTGCGCTCCTACAGGGGCCAAATGCTGCTGAGACTGAGCTCTTCCACACACCTCTGCGCTAACCATCACTGCCACGGGACAGAGGGCTCCTACCACCACGGGCAGGGAACAGGCCAGCCGCAGCCTCCTCACCTCTTCAGCCATCTCCAGCAGAGCCTTGTTGCTGCTCTCCCAGCGGGAGCGGTACATCGTGGTCTCCTTCTCCAGCTTCTTGATCTTCTTTGTCATCTACAGGTGACAAAAAGGGGACAGATATGGCACAGGCAGAGTGCTGTGCTCTGTGACATCTCACACGGGCACCCAGGACCCCAGTGTGTCCTGGGAAACATCTCCCTGTCTGCTGCAGCCAGCTTCAAGCACTGAGCAGCACCCAACAACCCAGGGGACAGGCTTGTGCTGCTTGTCCCTGCTGCAAAGATGGCATCAACCTCGTGGCTGATTTTAGCACCCTCAAAGCCAAAGTAGAGAGCTGCAGCTCTCCAGCTCCTGGCAGCATCAAGGAGACATAAGCAGGCATAAGGAGACATAAGCAGGCAGCCTGCCCAGGAGCAGACGTGGTACCCACCTTCTCCATCTCCTGTTTAAACGTGGTGAACACTTCACTGCTTTTGGAAAGGGTGTTCTGGAATTCTTCAAACTTCTCTGTGTAGAGAGCCAGCTGTGGGGACAGGGAGGGTTACACCCAGCACAGGGCCCGTGGCAGCCAAGAACTGAACTGGGATCTCCTGACTGGACTTGATGACAAACTGGGAGCTGGAGCTGCTTTGCCAGCATTAGGGACCAGGGAACGTGGACAGACTCTTTCCTAGGGAAGGATTCTAGGACTGATGTGGTCCACAAACAGCCCCTGGCCTCGGCAAGAGGCAACTGCTGAGTCTGATGCAGCCACGTGCAATCACAGCACTGCTCCCAGCGCTGGGAAAAGCCTTTCTCCCAGGAGGCAGAACTGCTGAAGGGATTCTCAGCTCACACCAGGCCAACACAGGCTCACCAATAGCAAACCCAGCAGCGCTCCTGCCCCTGCGTTTTCCACATTAGGGAACTTGGGGTGGTTTCGTGCTTAGGGAGGAAGGAACCAACAATGAGGCTGAGCACACAGCCCAGGTAACTCTCATCTCATCAACCAGGTAACATCTCACCTGCTGCTTGAGATGGGTCTCCTGTTGCTTCATCAGCTCACACATCCTCTGGGATTCCACAGCTTCCTTCAGCAGCTGGGGAAGAGCAAAAGCAGTTACCTGGCTGCTGCATGGCTGCTGCATGGCCTGGAGACAGGAGCGGGTTTGGAGGCACTGGAAAAGCAGAGCAAGGCTCCAGCCCCACTCCAGAATCCTCTGGGGGATCAGCCCTTGCTGGGCATGCAGGAGGCCTGGGATGGCCTGATCCCAACTGGGCTCTGCACCAGGAATCCAGCACTAACAAACCACCACAAAGGGCCGGGGCCAAAAGCATTCACAACCATTAGAGGACTGCTCTAAGACTTACAAAGTCCTTCTCTCGCTGGTGTCTCTCCTCTGCCTCCTTCAGCATTTCCTGTGCCTGCTGGAGCTTGGCGTCCACCAGCTGCTGCTGCAGGTCCTTGTGTTTGAACACCTTATCGATGTGCTGCCAAGGGAACAGCACCACTCAGTCACCAACACGCTCAACCCAGGCCTTGCTGCCCAGGCAGCGACCCCAGAGCCCCCTTCTCCCCTCTGGCAGCAGCAGAGCCCCCCCAGAGCAGCCCAGCCCCACATCTCCCACCTCCTCCCGCAGCTCATACTGCTCGATGAGCTTCTTGAGCCTCTCTGCCAGCTCCATGTTCTCCTGGCGCAGCTTGGAGTTCCTCTCGTTGTGCTGCTCCATCTGGAGCTGGATGTCGTTCAGTGTCACCTGGAAGTGGGATGTCACCTCCTTCCGCTTCTCCTCTTCCTCCCGTGCACGCTGGACACCCTCCTCCTGCGTGAGGAGGGCAGGGATGCATCAGCCTCTATGCTGGGCAGGCTGGGGGGCAAACAGCCCAAACTTGGGCTGCTCAGAACTCCCCCAGCCTCCCACCATTGCTTCCATCAATGAGGAAGTCACTTTGGGCCTTCCCCCTCCCTTTCTCCATTGACACATCCCAAACCAACACTCGGGCACTGCGGGTAGGGATGGTTTAACAGCAGAAACCAAGCACTGGCTCTGGCTGAAAGGAAGCGTGCCAGCCAGCCAGGAGACACTTGCCTTGAGGGTGCGGTTGTGCCTCTGGAGCTCGCGGCACAGGCTCTCCAGCTTGCTGCGGGCCAGGATGGCTTTGCTGTGCTCGCTCTGCAGGTGGTCCTTCTCCTGCACCAGCTGCGTCTGCTTCTTCTGCAAGATCTTCATCTGCTTCTGCGAGTTCCGGTGCTCTTCGAGCTGCGGGAGGGGAGCAAAGGGCACAGATGCAGCCAGAGCAGAGCAATTGGCTGCATCCCGACCAGGGACACGGGGATCAGTGAAACACTCTCTGTGCTCTGAGAGGAGCGGATTCGCTCCTGTCCTTGCTTAGGTTTCTGCAGACAACGATGCCTGCCTGGAGCAAGCACCATCATTCCTCTACTATTTGGATCTCCAGCAGTGCAGGGATCCCAGGTCACGCACTGCAAAGCTGCGTGCGTGTTCCTGGCCTGCTCCTTGCGCAATCAAGACAAACCCCAAGTATCTACAAGCATCTTTTGTCTCCTCACTGCTGCAGCATCCTTGCCCAGTCAGCCCCAGGGCCTGGAATGAACCAGCACTCACCAGCTCAGCGTATTTCTTGCACAGTGCTGCAAGTTTCTCCTCTGGCGTGCTCAGGGTGTTCAGGGTCTGCATCAGCAAAGTGATCTCTTTGCCTGGAAGGAGACGTGCAATTAAAACAAAAGCACTCACACAGCATCCTGGCCCCTGAGGGCAAAGACAGGAGACACAAACCAGGCCTCGCAGCTCTGCCCTGGCCACAGCTACATCTCCAGTGCCTTCTCAGGCCTCTGCCCCACAGATTTCACCTGAGCTGGGGAGAGACCTGGTTTTCCAAGTGGGAAACCACCACTGGGCTGGCTACGAAGGGTCATATCCAGCAGGAGAGAACACCACAGACATGGGAGGCTGCAGCAGCACCCAGGAGCAGTCAGTGCCTTTGCAGCACATCTCCTCACACAGGATGCTGCATCATTCCCAAACGCTGCTGAGGGCAGCTACAGCCGTGTAAAACCCATGGCTCACTGCAGTTCTCAGGCTGGGAGCACCCCCAGAGCAGGGAACCTCTTACCGAGGCCCTTGGCTTTCTTCTTCTCCTGAGCCTTCTTCTGATCCCGCTCCCCACACTCCTCCCCGGGCCGGAACTCTTCGGTCCCTTTGGTGCTCTCCTTCTCCCCATTCATCTCGGGGCCACCCGGCTCCTGGTCCCCGTTCCTCGGGGACTCGCTGCGGCCCTTCTCGGGCTCCTCAGGCTCCGTGGGCTCACTCTGGCCCCCGTCCTCCCCCGGCGCCTCCTGCCTGGCATCCACGCAGTACGTGTTCAGGATGTCCTCAAGCTGCCTGCTCAGCTCCTCGGAGACGTCGCGCACGGCGGATCGAGAGGATTTGGTGTCCTCCTGTGCCAGAGGAGCTGTGGGAGATGGAACACAAAGCATGAGATTCCCCTCCCATTGGCTGTTCTCTGGGCTCTATAAGCACAGGGCAAAGGGAAGGGTTCCTGAGCACCTCACATGGCATCTGAGTGGCTGAACTTCAGCAACATGGAATCATGGAATGGTTTGGGTTGGAAAGGACCTGAAGCTCATCCAGCTCCAACCCCGTCATGGACAGGGACACCTTCCACTAAAGCAGGTTAATCCAAACCCCGTCCAACCTGGCCCTGAACACTGCCAGGGATGGGGCAGCCACAGCTTCTCTGGGCACCCTGTGCCAGCGCCTCAGCACCCTCACAGGGAACAACTTCTTCCTTAGACCCAACCTGAACTTCCCCTGTTTCAGTCTGAACCCATCACCCCTTGTCCTATCCCTCCAGACTCTGATGCGGAGCCCCTCTCCAGCATCCTTGCAGCCCCCTTCAGATCCTGGAAGCTGCTGAGGTCCCCACACAGCTTCTCCTCTCCAGGCTGCACATAAGCTGCTTTGTTCCGTGTCCCAGCCAGCTGCCCTGGCAACGGTGGGGCGCTCCCCACAGCCACTCCTTCGATCAGGGAGCACAACCAAGCCCCTGACATCTGTCAAGAGCCGAAATTCCCCTTCCTCCCCACCACCCGTGATGGGAAGCAGGTGATGGGAAGCAGGCTGTGTGCGAGCTCTCCCTCACAGGAACTGCTTCCCACTATCCCCAGAGGCAGGCGTTTTTCCATGACAATAGATGTGGAAGCTGGGTGAGCCTCTTCCTTATGTATAAGAGCAGCTGCACTGCCTCTTGTACCCAGCTGCAGGGCCTTTGGGGAAGAGCAGCCGGGAAGCACCAACGTCTCTCCAGATGAGCCTCACAGCAGCTGGGTATCGAATGAACTCTGTTTGCTCACCCTGAGCCATCAGAGTGCATGGCAGGGTTGGTTCTAACCAAGAGCCACTTGATTAACATGAACAGAACCAAGTGTGACCCAGCCCTGGGGCCTCCCCACCTTCCGCTGGTGCCGTGGCCTCCGGCGAGTCGCCCTCCTCCAGCCCCAGAGCGTTGCTCATCCTGGGGGAGCCGGGAGGCCGTGGGGCTGCTTTGGTCTCCCCACCTTGGTTCTTCATTGTGAGCTTTCTCCTTGCTCAGCCTCGAAAAGCCTAAAGAAAGAAGAAAGAGAAGCAGCGGCCGTTCGTGAGCAGCAACGCTTTGATATGAGGAATCAGCCACCAGCATTGGGAAGGAGCGTGCCCTCAGCAGAGACTGCCACCCACGGCTCCGTGCTGAGGAAGCATCGTTGTGTTTCAATGCTCCCCTTCCCCGGATGAGCTCCTGCATTAAGGATACCTCCTCTTCCACCCCAGGAAAGCTGAAACAGCCTCTTCTAGAGCGAGGCAGCACCTCCCGGTGCACCACAGCACAAAGCTTTCCTAACGCGCCGGGCACAACCTCCCCCTCGCCCCCACTGCGCTTTACCCACGGGTTCCAACCCCCAGAGCAGCCTCTGCTGACAGAGACGGGGGCAGCCCGCGGGGCGCGGGCCCGGACGGGGCTGACAATGAGAACACGCGAGAGACGCGGCGCGTCCCCCCGCACACGTGGCCGCTCCCGCCCCGGCGCCGCGGGCGCCGCTTTTCCGCTGCCGGGGAGGTGACACCGCGCCAGGGGCGGTGCTCGGGCCCGGCCTCGGTCCCCTGCCCTTGACACTGACACCGCGGGACCGGCATAGAACCCCCCCCCTAATTAGCCCCGTAGCCAATTAACACCGCCCCCCCGTGCCCCCCCCCCGGGCACGGCCCCATCGGTGAATGC
>WYDI02001573.1:0-20791 GCA_009867235.2 Psittacus erithacus
TTGGAACAAGTCCAGAGGAGGGCCACGAGGATGATCAGGGGACTGGAGCACATCCCATCTTAAGACAGGCTGAGAAAGTTGGGGCTGTTCATCCTGGAGAAAAGAAGGCTGCATGGAGGCATAGCAGCCTTCCAGTATCTGAAGGGGGCTATAGGGATGCTGGGGATAGACTCTTCATTAGGGACTGTAGAGACAGGACAAGGGGTAATGGGTTAAAACTTTAACAGGGGAAGTTTAGACTGGATGTAAGGAGGAAGTTTTTTACTGTAAGTGTGGTGAGGCACTGGAATGGGCTGCCCAGGCAAGTTGTGAATGCTGCATCCCTGGTGGTGCTCAAGACCAGGTTGGAGAAAGCCTTGGGTGACATGGTTTAGTATGAGGTGTCCCTGTTCACGGCAGAGGGGTTGGAACTTGATGATCTTAAGGTCCTTTCCAACCCTAACTATTCTATGATTCTATGATTTTCCAAAAATATTACTGGAATCAGATCTTACTACAGCGTAGATTGCTGCTCTGGCAGATTTAAAATATGAAACTGAATGGTCATCTTTGCACATAAAAAAAAAAAAAAAAAGCTGCCTGTTTTCTGATTACCAAACAAGCCACTAACTAAAGACATAATAAATATGTCTTCAAACACACATATACAGATACTATTCTGCAGCTGGGCAAAGTACCCATTTATTGGACTTCTTTTCTGTTAGAGGAATAGCATTCTGCCTGCCCTAGTTCTCTGAATAGACACTTGACTTCTTTTCTTTATACATAATTACATTTGACGTTAAAAGTATAACTTCCCATGGGAAAATGAACTTCATATTTCAGCAGTCTGAGGAGACAGTATGAAATAAAAATGATTAACACTTTGGGGAAAAATGCAAACACATAAAGTATTTGTTTGTCAGGCAGTCCTGAAAACATTCTAATTAGCTTTAGGTTTTTTCTGTTGGACTGAGGGCTCATTCCTGATTACACAATTTCCTATTTTTTTTTTTCTAGATTCCTTATTTTCAGTAAGAATTAACTCCAGGAATTGCAGAGCTTGGTAATTAGTTGCTCTTGTATAATGTGAAAACTTGTTTCTGGATTTGGTTTTTTTTGCTACTTCTTAACTGTTCTCCTTCCTTTTTATGTGTTCTCTGTTACTCTCCTTTTTGGACATCTAAGAACTCTCTCTTGTTATCTACTCCAAAAAGCCAGGCAAGCAGGATTGAGGGAAGTTATTACTCTTACTGTTACTAAAGACCACCATTCTTCAAACTTTAAAGAGAAGAGATTGAGGTTGAAACTTAAATTCTGGCAACTTTGCTAATTTTTGTAATGCTATTTAAAGGTAAAGGTAGCGGGGGGGCAGGGAACTAGTTCCTCTACTGTATTCTGATCTTGCATTTAAATCTTTCCACCACAGCCACTCACCCAATATCTCTTTTCTTTCCTATCAGCTTCCAATCCTAATTATGCCTTTCAGATTATTTGCTCAGTATCTCACCCTTCTGAGATCAACCTCTCATTTCTCTACTTTGTCTCCCAAACAGCTTCAATGCAAGGCAAAAAAACATTTAGAGGAGCAACATTTCTGCACTTCGTATTGATACCCAGGACCAAGTCATCCACAGCAAAAAGCAGCTAACCCATACAGGCTTAGAATGAAAATGGCACATGTGGAGAATTTGATAGCCGAGTTCTTAAAGCCCCTGTTAATGATAGGTGAACACAGATTTTTCTGATCCTTATAATTTAACCAACTTAGTTCATTTTCTGCAAGAACAGTCAAAGAGATATCATTAACATCAAGAGGTTCCTTTCCTGATCTCTGATATTTTTTCTGGAAAACAGGCAAGATACAAGTGAATATGAGTGGGTTTGGGTTTTGATTTTTTGTTGTGGTTTTTTTTTTCTTATTATTTAAAACAAACTACAAAGCATGTTCATCTTACAATGTCTTTTACAAAATCTTCCATCAAACGCAGGTAAATCTCTGCTCTAAATAGTTAAAAGTTTGCTTCAGTTTATTACAGATCATAGAATCATAAAATCATAGAATAGTTAGGGTTAGAACGGCTCTTAAGATTATGAAGTTCCAACCCCCCTGCTATGAACAGGGACACCTCACACTTAACCATGTCACCCAACGCTCTGTCCAACCTGGCCTTAAACATCGTCAGAGATGGAGCATTCACAACTTGCCTGGGCAACGCATTCCAGTGCCTCACCACACTTACAGTAAAAACTTTCCCCTTACATCCAGTCTAACCTTCTGCTGTTTAAGTTTTAACCCATTACCCCTTGTCCTATCACTACAGTCGCTAATGAAGAGTCCATCCCCAGCATCCTTATAGCCCCCCTTCAGATACTGGAAGGCTGCTATGAGGTCTTCATGCAGCCTTCTTTTCTCCAGGATGAACAGCCCCAACTTTCTCAGCCTGTCTTAAGATGGGACATGCTCCAGTCCCCTGATCATCCTCGTGGCCCTCCTCTGGATTTGTTCCAACAGTTCCATGTCCTTTTTATGTTGAGGACACCAGAACTGTGACACAGTACTCCAAGTGAGGTCTCACAAGAGCAGAGTAGAGGGGCAGCATCACTTCCTTCGTCCTTCTCTGCAGGGCTGCTCTGAATCTCTTCTCTGCCCAACCTGTAGCTGTGCCTGGGATTGCAACGATCTAGTAAAACAAACCAGCAATGGAATGTCTTACACTTATATAATTTAACTTGTTAAGATTCAGGTAACTTCTTAGCCTGTGTCAGTGAATAAAGATGAAAGAAGATACCTACAACCTTTTCATTTATTTTTTTTTCAGACAAGAATATAGGATATAAAAGATAAGGAAGGATATAAATCAAAGCAAGAGCTCCCACTGCAAGTAGCTTCTTCAAAGCTGAAAAGACCATGTGGTTTTTTTCAGGATAGGAGTCAGACAAAGTTATAGTGGAACTTCTTTTCTTCAGTAAATTAATTTCTGTTACCATGAAAGTGTATGCCATGAATATAGTCTAACGTGGAAGACAGTGTCTTGACACCTCTGACATTGAAATATGTAAGGATATGAGATAAGGTGTTTTTTCTCAGGAAGAGGTACCATACATCAGCAGCTTCAGCTTGTTTGGTCTCACTCAGGAGGACATTGTAGAAAGTAAAAAGAAATCTTTAAACCCATGTTGGGATTTCACAAGTTTGCATTTTATAAATTTTTTTAACTGTATGTATTTTTCAATTTTGTCTACGTCTTCCAATGGTGGTTGGTAAGCCTATAATTCCATAAACAGTTTTTAAAGTACTGCTAAAAAAAAATATTGCCATTAACTGCATAATTATTGTTAATAATTTAGCAAAGCTGATCAGAACTTTTTTTTTTATTAGAACACATTAGTTACATAAAAATAAATGTTTACCGTTTCAAACCTTGTAGAAAATCTTCTTGATGCCATTTTAGAAAAGGTCTGAAACATGATGCATCACCTTTACTAAAGGAAATGGACAAGAGATGAAATAAAGATAAGATTAGCCAGAAAATAGCTTTCCTGACCACATCTGGCTTCTTTTTTCCCCTGTAGATCTGTATTTCCATGCTATCTAGAATCACTGTTATAGCAAATTGACCAATTAGAGAAATCTTAAATACAAAAAAATACTGGGGTACACTTTCACTCCTTACATGTGGGATGCATATTTGTATTACTTAGTCTACAGTATAAATACTTTAAAGTAAGATTGGGGATATTGATGCATAACGATGTGGGACCAAGCATACTTTAAATTCTCAATTTTTTTCTACCATTCACTAGATAAAAGCGTGATGCTGCAGTGATAAGTGCGTTTAATGCGTTTATGTAGTCCTGTTTTAACATCAATAGAGTTAAAAGTAGAAATGTTTGCAAGCTTTAGGCTTATCAAATGCAAGCCATTCTTATGTTAACATAGATATTAGAATAGAATTATTATGCTAAAATAGATAAAATATTTGTTCTCTCTTTTTAATGGAAATTATTATATTTTATAAAGGGTGGTGAAGAAAAATCAGAAAGACACAATGAAAATGTGGAAAAGAATAGAATATTTCCCCTTTCATCTGACACATAACAGCTGTGATTTTGCTCATTTTCAGTGTGCTCTCAAGCAATCTTTTCTGTTGCTTATTTATTACATTAACAGACATAGAAAAGGAATATTTTAATTTATTTTTCTTCTATTTTTATGATTAATGTTTCATGATTTAGTGAACTTTTAAAGCTAGGAAACTCTGGAATGTTTTGATTGTACACCACCAAAAGATGTTTGAATACTGTCCTTATCTACAAGATCATTGTGATCTTAGTTCCAGCAACGGAAATCTACATATATCACTGGTATTTGTTTTAATCAATTACTGTTTGCCTCATGTTTTTAACTCCCTGCGGTTGCGTAACTCCCTTCTAGCTGTTTTGCAGCACATCAGCAGTGCCCATCTCTTCTTGTTAGGTACTTCACATAGTTCTTTTTATTAGCAGTTAAGACATAAGCTGTAGCCTTCCTCTTCCTCATCAATATACATCTTGTGCCCCAGAAACAAGGCTGTTCTGCATGTGTGCAGAAGGCTTCCTAAAGGATAGTGCTTGTTGTACATGTACGCAGATGTCTCCTGATTTGCTCTTTGTGACAGAAGTGTACAGTTTGGCAGGTGGCTTGCACAGAGAGAAAGAAATCATGCAACCTATTCTTAGCTGACCTTTTTCTTTTGACACGCACAAAAGAAGTAAGGGAATAGATTAACTGTTGTGGTGGTGACATCTGACAGCCAAATACAAATTTCCTGGGGAGGGGAAAAGGATTTAGCTGTGTACCTCTGCAGTATAATGCCTGATCACTAGGCCCAGTTAACAAGACAAGCTGAAATGACCTTGGAGTACTCAGTGCTTAACCCCTTTAGGATCCCTGGAGGAAAAGAATCTTCAGGCGGGCCAACCCGGCTGGATAAATTACATCTGCAAGCTGCAGAACACCCAGGATGACAGGTGGAGAATCCTTTAATACCCTACGGCACTAAACATTCTTGAGAGGTGTGCTAGACAGCTTCTCACGGAAGATTTTAAAAGTCATAGAATCATAGAATCATAAAATGGTTAGGGTTGGAAAGGACCTTAAGATCATCTAGTTCCAACCCTCTGCCATGGGCAGGGACACCTCATGTTAGACCATGTCACTCAAGGCTCTGTCCAAACTGGCCTTAAAGACTGCCAGGGATGGAGCATTCACAGCTTCCTTGGACAACCCATTTCAGTGCTTCGCTACCCTCACAGTAAGGAACTTCTTCCTTGAGTCTATGAACCGCTAATCTTCTCAGTCACATGGCTGTGTCATGCCAGGTGATGTTGTGGCCTCTTTCATGTGACAGAAATAGCAGCAAAATGCTGTGCCATCAGGCATGCTTTGGGCACACATCATAAATTTGTCTTGGGCTCATTGGCACATTGTGGAAGCAGTGGCTGCCTGACCAGGCATTCGTGCATAACTTGTCCTGTTACTGTGCAGGGATGACTGTTTAAAAGAAGGGCTGTGGAACCGCAACAAAAGTGAGCATTGAAATTGAGCTGCCAAAATAATTCACTGTGCCTGCCTTAGTACAAATGTGAACTCATAGAAGCAGAGCAAGCTGCTAACTTCCACAGCTATGCTTTTTCCTTCCTGCAATTTAAAATAGATTTCTTAATGCTAGCTAAACCTCTACAACTATAAATGCCGACAGATTATAGACTGCTTAATAAAAAAAAAAAATTACCTACTATAGCAAAACAGGAAGAAAGACTTCTGCTTAGGGAGGTGATTCTGCCCATGTACTTTGCTCTGGTGAGACCCCACCTGCAGTGCTGTGTTCAGCTCAGGAGTCCTCAGCATAGCAAAGGCGTGAACCTGCTAGGAAGGGTCCAGAGGAGATCCACAGAAATTATCAGAGGGCTGGAGCACCTCTCCTATAACGAAAGACTGAGAGAGTTGGGGTTGTTCAGCCTGGAGAAGATTCTGGGAAGACCTGATTGTGGCCACAATATGTGGCCTGTAAGAAAAATGGGGAGATACTATTTTGCAGGAGTGGCGGTTTTAAACTAAAAGAGAGGAGATTCAGGCTGGACATGAGGAAGAAATTTTTTACAAAGAGGGTGGTAAAATACTGGCACAAGTTGCCCAAAAAGATGGTGGATGTGCCACTCCTGGAGACATTCAAGGCCAGGCTAGATGAATTTCTTGGCAACCTGATCTAGTTATAGATGTCCCTGCTCATTGCAGGGGGTCTGGACTATATGACCTTTGAAGGTCCCTTCCAGCCCAAACTATTCCATGATTCTGTAATTATACCTTCAGGGTGCTAATTTGATACAATTGTTCTTCAAAAGTGAGATGACATTTCCACTAGCTATTACATAGGACAGTGAAGTTTCATAGTCTGTACATTCAATGACACACAGAGTTCATAGTCATAACAGCAGCAATGCCACCACATACCCCTGGAAGGGTTTTGAGTGTAGTGCTTGAACACACCTCACAGGGAAAGGACAAAAAGTTGTTTGGCAACGGAAGTAAAGGGATATATCATAGATCCGTTTCACTTTTTGATTTAAAACTTTGGAAAATGCAAGTGATCCTCAAGGTGGGGTTTTTTTTGCAGAAACTATGATATATACTGAAATCTTGTCCACTAAAGCTCTTACAGGTTTGCGTAAGTCAGTCAGTAGATTTCCCCGAATATGCTTAAATAACTGAAATAACTTTGCCTTTGTGTGTGTAGAACATAAGGTAATGTAAAGGCATATAGCACATAATGTTGTGGGCTAAAAGTCACTTTTTTTATGGACTAAACCATGATATTTCAATGAGACAATAATTCAGAACTTCATAGTTGTAGAAATATATGTATGACATATGATTTTCAATGCCTCCTATGCTCTCCCAGTATCCTTGCCAAAATTACTCTGACATATTGATAACCTAAATATTCTTCTTTTTAAATTCCAGGGTATTTTATTACTGCTGTTAAATTTGTCTTCTGTTCTGAGGTGCTTTATAAGGACATTTCAAATGCAAGAAATAGAATAAAAAAAAAAAGTGCTGCTATTGGCAATTCTGTGTATCTTGTGTCCATGAAAACAAAGGTAGAACTAGGTCACAAAACTTCTCTTCTTGAGAATCCCATTGGTTTCAATTTCTTCTCAGGCTCTGAAGGCCATATAAAATTACCTCTGAGCAAATAGTATTTTAAACATAAAATTATCAAATTACTTTCTTGGTATAACAAAAAGATACAAAAAATGCATACTAAAAAACATGAAAAGGCTTTATCTAACATATCATTCTTGAAAATAGCTATTCATGTGAAATACATGAGGCCCAGAGGAAAATTCTATTCAGGAATCCAAAGTAAAGTGCTTCTCTGGGCAAACCTCCCATGCGGAAGAAGTTTCTATATTTCTGTATATGTACACATAGTGAATGATTCTATACTCATTGTCATGGCAACATCATTCTTAAACCCCTAAATTTATAAAAGGAAATGGTCCAGTTCCGTAACTGGATTTGCTGATCATTGAGAGGAATGAGAGCCTTAAGTACCAGTTCACCAGATGCATTCAGTAGGATCATTCTGTAACGTGTCACATGGATTGAAACAGAGATTATAATTTCATAGGTTGCCTTCTCTTGTTTTACTTTTCTTGAGTTATTACTAAGATAGGACTTTACCTCTTAGCAGAGATAGGCAAATAAGTTCTTATAATAAGATTAGGAATATGAACGGAAAAATATAGCATTGATAATATAGCCTTTTTTTCTCCTATTTGTTAGCATATTAACAGTTAATAACTAATAGTTGACCCATACAAGCATAAAATTCTTATACTGGCTTTAATTTAAGTGAAACTATGTAACAGCTTCCAAGGTGATTTAAGCATTACACTGTAAATTTTTACTTTTTGATCAAAGAATGTGAATGTAGTGATTAAAATATTCATTGCTAATAAATGTTACTGATATTCATAGGATTTTATTAGTCTTAGGGACTTGGCAAAATTGTGGAAAAAAATCATATTTCTTCACTTTGGCTTTCTTTTTTGCAGTAACTTTTAAATCAGAATTTCTTTTAATTTCTAAAAATGGTAACTTCAATTTTGTGCTAAACTCAATGTTGATTATTTTTTTCATTTTTCAAATAACTATACCTTTAAAAATATTTTTATATATACCTAAACAATTTTGGATATCGTAAACCAAGAATTCACTTGGGTTTGCATCTTTATGTAAAGTCATGAACAAAAATGAACCCATGTGTGCAATTAAGAGCTTTTCTGAATTAACATTTCAACTTGCAGCCTTTACTGGAAAGAACTGTCTTGTGTAAAGGAGTTTACTGTCTCCGTTTGATAAGAGTAAGTTAATAAAACATGAATATGAAAACAAGACTAAAACTTTTGCTTGATTTGAGCACATATTTAATGTTATTCTCATAAAGACCTTTTTTATTTAATTTCTAGAAACACCTGTATTGACACTATCTGAGCTGATGTTGCTGGTTAGAGTTTTCCAATGAAAACCCAACAGACTTAAAGGATATTGTTTTCATAACATATTTATGCACTGTGAAAGCTGAAGATACAGAAATATTAGGGTAATTTATTGCCATCTTTATGCTTTTGCTGACCTGGCCTAGTTTCAAGCACAAACAAGGTTAATTTCTACTACAGGTATGGATGTAACATCACCCAGTTTAGTTCTGGTGAGCCGACACCTCATGTTGCTGCTTGGGCATGCAAGAAGGGCTGCGCTGTGTTCTGTTCTGGCTGTGTTTCCACCACCCAAATGACTTATGCGGCCTTTACCTGTGCTATTACTCATAATTTAGTATGGCATCCTGTCACCTGAAATGGTTCTCTGGACTACATTTAACTTTTGCTGTCATGGCAAGGTTGTTCCTGGTACCCGAGGTAGCACATTTGGAGTTGTGATATCTCTGCCTAAGTTCTGCGCTGCAGTCCTTAGTGTAGACCAATATGGTCTCAAGTAACACCAAAATATTCTTCTGTGCTTTTTAAAAAGGCAAGATCTTTAACCCACCTAGGTATACGAAAGCAAGGCCAAATGAGCATGTGCTTCCTTTCTTTTGCTTCTTACCGATGAATTTTTTCTGATACTGTTTCACTTTGAATAAAGTTATGATCTTAATGGCCTTTACCAGGCTAGCTGATTTTGTTATTCTATGTCATCTTTGTAAGTAGTGCAGACCCACCAGCCTTCTACTAAACATGCCAGAGCTGAACTCTAAAGATGCAGTTTAAGCAAGGGGGGAACTAAAAATGTAGAAATGATCATTGCCATCAGATACACTTGAAACATCCAAACTTATTTCTCTATACATGGGGATTTTATGATAATCAAAAGAGAGTATCTGATAGAATTAGCTTAATGTTGCATGATGAAGGAAACAGCAAAACCGAGAGACAGCAGCTGCCTGCAAAAATATACCTGCACTGGAAGAAGAGCACACCACCACTTTCAATGTAGGTATATTGTTCGAGAGTGTTATGTGATTTTGGATATTGACAGAAATCAAAGAATCACTGGTTAGAATACAATGGTAGTTCAATGTCTAAAAAGTTTACACTATCTAAAACCAAGTAACATAATACAGTTTGATTCAGTTCCCAGAAGTTTAAATGATAATTTATATCTCAAACAGGAAATGTCAGTGCTGCACACATCCTCTCCAAAACTACATTTGCGTATCTGGTATTCCTATCCCAGACTGATTAGAAGCCAGAAAACATAATGTATGCAGTTTAAAATTTAAATGTGAATAGGGACTGTCCAAAGACAATGCAGCTGTGAATTTGAGAAGAGGAACAGCTATGGTCTGAAACTGCCAAAAGAAAGAACAAAAAGGCTAGAGGACCTACTGTGTGATTAGAATAGATTATTGACTGGTGCAAATAACACCAAGCAAGGAAAACAGGTAGAAAAAATAAGAAAGATTGGGAGGTTAAGCTAAGTGTAAACATTGCCTAGGAATGCAGTAGCTCTATTTGACCTAACTGTATACAGAAGACATAACTTCTAAGCTTATGTCTTTTATGAAAAAATAACAATATTGAGGGGATGTGGGAGTGGAAATGGGGACATACTTCCAGCACACACATTTGGGGGTGGGAGGTCGAAATGTCCACC
The DNA here is from genome assembly GCA_009867235.2 of Psittacus erithacus. Classification (NCBI taxonomy): domain Eukaryota; kingdom Metazoa; phylum Chordata; class Aves; order Psittaciformes; family Psittacidae; genus Psittacus; species Psittacus erithacus. The sequence goes on from WYDI02001573.1 coordinate 10,184, forward strand.
TGAGTGCCCAAAAGTTTGCTGTATCAGTTATCTGATAACTGCCTGTTAAGACTGTTAATAGCTGGCCCAATGAAAACCTTGCATCTTCCTAGAAGCACAGCTTTGCTGAATAAATTACAAAAGGCATTCTGGCAAAAGACGCTTTAGTATATTTGTAGAAAATAATAGCATGATATTGTAGGACAGAAGGAATTTGGATAAGCTTTTTATCCCATAGTGTAAAAAGAAGGTATGAAGGAATATCAAATAAAGGCCTTTCTGTCCTCTTGTCCCCTTTTATTTGTGTGTTGGGCTTTGGTGGGTTGGGTTTTTTGCTGGTTTTGTTTGTTTGGTTTTCTTTTGGAGGGGGGTATTTTTTGTTTGGTTTTTTGTTTTGTTTTTGTTTTTAATCTTTGTTCTGTTGGAAAAGAAATGTGCCACGTTATGATACCTGGTAGTCTACTTGTTTCCCAAGAAGGATGAGACCCTGGTATCCAACCCACCTGCCCTCCCTGGGCAGCTCGCCAAGTCGGAGGGTGTTCACCCAACCTATTCAGGGACCCCACGAGCAGCACCACGCTGACAGAGGTCAGGGAGACCAGTCTACCTGCTTCCCAAGGAACATGAAACCCTTGTATCCAACCCACCTACCCTTGCCTGGGCAGCTCGCTAAGTCAGAGGGTGTTTGCTTAACCTATTCAGGAACCCCACAAGCAGCACTTTAGGCCAAACCCCTTATATCAACTATGAAGTTTCCGGCAACTTATATGTGTAAGAAATTTATTACATATACTTGTGACAGGATACAGATTTGAGATAGCCAGTGATAGGGACTGAGTGCGAAAATAGATTTGGTTTACAATAATATATAATCAAAACTGATCAGTGATAACACTAAATAGCTAGCAAGATGCTAGTAAGTAAATGCGCGTAACACAGAGCTCTTACCCAATAGGCGTCCCTGTTGGGGGGAGAAGAGAGACCCAGCCAGCCAACTGATCCCAGACATTTCGATGGAGGGCTTCTTCCCAACATCCCCCTTCTCTTTCGCCAGTTTTACTATTTCTTTATCTTTAGGTGGAGCTTGAGTTGCTTTAGTCATACGTAAGCTCAGTGGAAGGGTGGTCGCAGCCTGGAGGTGGGTATCTTTTGTGACATTATAATGAGCATGGTTCAGATTCAGAACACGATTTCACCATCACCACTGAGGCAGCAGTTGCAATTCATCTTTCTTGATGATAACTATGCGGTTATCTTCTTTATTCCTGATAACAGGGATGAGCCGTGGTACCTGCATACCACTGTACTCTCCATTTCAAGGATATTATGCCACGTTCTTACAGACCTTGTCTGTTCCAAGCACACTCTGTTCCTGGGAGCAGCAACTGTCAAAGCTGCCCTAATACTACAGCCTCTGAGCTGAACTTTGTGAAGCCACATTTGTTCATTTTCCCCAATCTCAGTTATTTTCCTACAAAATGTAATTCTTAAATTCCTCTATGCAAAACAAAATCAGTCAGCTTAGTAAGAGCTCAGAGTAAGTCAGACACTTTATCAGTTCATGTCATGTATTGTCAGAAATACGTATTATGCTTAAAAATGATCCTAGAGTGCTCTTTGGCTCCAAAGGCAATTTAAAGACACTGGACTCTAGCTAAATTACATCACCATAATACTTCTAGGAAAGTTCACACAAATCAAATGATAACAGAAATCCACCAAGTAATAAATATGTATCTCATTTTTTTTTTTAAAAGAGTTGAGGCTTTCTAGCTTGTAAAGACCTCCACATGATAATTCAGGGTAAAAGAGGGTAAATAACTATTAGTGTATCATTTCTAACACAGTCATAATAAATTTTTCAATATTAGTAATATTTCAGTTTGAACTCTGGAATCTCACTTCATTATGACTTCTATCTAATAAAACGTTTCTTTCCCACAAAATTTTTACCTGAAAAACCTGTTATTGAATGTGAAAAATATAAAACTATGGGCTTTGGGGGAAAAAAAAAAAGCCGAAAATACCCCAAACCTCAAGCAAAAAGAAACCCTAAAACAAAAAACCCCAACGAAGGATGGATGAAGAGTAGTGATGTCTAGCACTTTCTAACATTATCATATCCCCTTTTATATAAAAAGTATTCATAAAGGATCTGCTTGTGGAGATTTTTCTTTAATACAGTAAATCTTCCTTATCACCAACACCTATTGTAGCTTCCTATATATTTTTATTTTTTCTTCAAATGCAAGGACTGTGAAAAATGATAAGAATGTTTCAAGGAATGCGAGGCTTGGTCTTTCTCCTACATGCCCATGCAATGGCTTTCTCACACAGTACCTTGCTTCAAAGCCCCTGAGTCAACTGAAGTCTTGGCAGTGACTTGTCCTAGGCTGCATCCCTACAGTGCATACATACACAATTCCACTTTCTCAGTAAGAGATGCATCAGGGCTATCCAGAATACATAGTCACATACTTTTGTCTATTATAATCATCATTTTTTCTATTATAATTAATTTCATTCATGCTTGTTTATGTATCCTCTTCCAGAGAGGTGAACGAGGGGTTTGATTTTCTCAGGGGTTTTGTGTTTTTAGTATGTGCCATTATGCGTGCATTTATTTATGTAAAGATAATGTGCAAAGCCCTTGTTAGAGAAGCTATGTCGAGAAATTTTTTTGCAACTGATTTGTGAGACAGCAGTGCATGTGACCTTTACCACTTTGAAGAGCTCATTTTCCCTGCAGTTCAAATGCAGGAATAGAGGGAAATGGGAAGACCACTGCTATCAGAATGTGGTATTTGTCCAAAATGCATATTATAAAATAGAGGCAGCTGATCAGATTATCTCTCCTTTGTCACAAAGGTACTGGAAACTACCCTATCTCTGCAGTCCTTAATAGTCACATTGGGTCACTTTCTCAGAACACTTCACACATCTGGCTTTTTATGTAATCTGTAGACAAAAACAATGGAGTGGTAAAGCTGAGAAGTGGCTAGCTGGCCAGATGGCCAAATACCCGCAGGTTTTCATTAGTTAAATTGCATCTGTTTTCATTATAGAGTTAATTGAATTATGTTGCACTAAGCCTTGGTCAGGTATTTTTAAAAAGAAACATTGCAATGTCACTTTAACCACATCTCTACATATTAAACATATGAAGGAGATATCACTAAATTGAAAAAAAAAAAAAAGAAAAATCAAATCCTATTTTCTATTTGTCAGCTATTTTCCCAGCCAGCATTCTGATCTGCTACTGGGTACACCCTATACTGAGTCAGCTGCTGCTGTTCACTGTAGCAGGTCATACTGTTACTTCTTGTGAGATGGTGATTTTCTATGTAAAGCTTCAATATCCTGTTTTATGTGGGACAAACCATATAAAATTTCATTTCATGAAGATTCATCATTAGTACTGCAATTTTTGTGAGATCAATGAGATTTATTGTCTGTCACATTAAGGGTGAAACTATATAGATAAAATTTCACTACTGTTATTTTATGGTACTCCTTTTTTGATAATGAAGAGGCCATTCATCCAATGTCAGTTTTCAGCTAAGTTGAGTTTTGTTTATTTCTCAAGGCTTGCTGACTTTCCACATGCTGTTTCAATTGCAAACAAGGAGGCTTGTTATAAGTAACAAATAAATATGTATTTGTACATATGTGTTTACAAGACACAGATTTCTAATCAAATGAGAAAGAAAGCTTGGGTTCCTAGAAGTTAACCTTCCATCCTAACTAAACTCTTTCTAACATAAGAAATAAAGTAATTTTCAGCAAAACACTTGAAGGTACCATTGAAATCAATGCACAGAATGCCATATTATTTCACCAGATGAAAACATGGGTGGAAGAATCAGTAACATGATCATTGGTTTATATCTTTTCTATATGTTTCTAGTCTATTCAATTTTCTCCTCAATCTCTGAACACTGTACAAAAGTGAAAGATACAAAAAAACAGTCAGTAAATATTGTTTAAAAATGCAATTTATTTTCCATGGAAATTCCACTGAAACAACAGTCATAGAAGTTGTTGAAATTTCCAGTCTTTGTCCTTGTCAGAAGAAATTCACATGACTATGCAATTAAATATACCAAAAAGTATTTGCAGGTACGCATACACTTCCATAAACACACAATATTATCATTTAATGATTCAAAGATAATGGGAAGTAAAGAGATAAAAATATTTTCAGACATTAGTAAATCATACAAGTAGCCCAGGAGACATACTTTTTTGAAAGTTAATAAAAATACATCAGTCATAGTGGAGTCGGTTAAGATCACGTCTACAAAGAAACCTGCCAGGATTGATATGTGTAGAGGTGATCCAGCCACGGAGTGAAAGGCGTGGTGCACACAAGCTGATGCCCATCTTCATAAGATGCACTTCCAGGTGGCAATTTGAGCTACCATCTTTCTCAGTTAACTTTTGGAGATGCCTATAGTTAACTCACACCATTGTTTATCTTCTTGAAAGAACTTCAAACCTAATTTTATGTCTTATGTACCTCAGTAAAGTCTTTATTCAGAAGCAAAATGGTAATTTTCTACAATTGCCTCTTCTCTTCATCTCTGTTACCTTGTCCCTGGCAGTATTTTTTACATCATCTGTAGCCTGTTTAATTTCCTGTGAGAATCTTCACTTTACCTAACCCAAGAGGCAATTTGTATCTACGTCGTATGGCTTCTTCCATCAAAACCAGCTGTGAGCATACTGTTATCTTCAAGTATCTCCTGCATAGTGCAGACATTAAGTTTTTATGCCAGATGTGGGGAATTTAGCTGTTTAAAATGCCGTTGTAGCTGGTTCCACTTAATTCAATAGCTGAACTTCATATTTCTATAACAAAAATTGGGGGCGTTTGCTAGTAAAATAGATTTCAAAGTTATCCTCAGGGAATTCTTCACCATGTAGTTCCTCCTGCGCTATTATATTTCAGTTTGGAAACTTCATGCAAGATTTCTTGGTACTCTTGGAGATCCCGTATCATGTTTTTACTCCCTTAACCATGTTTGTGGCATGCACTGTGCAAGAAAACCCCTTGTAAAAAGAAATGTCCTACTCTTTGGTTAGAAAAGCTTTCCTAAGTACATATACATGAACTCATGCAGTACTAGGAGCAAAACATAAAATTTTGATGCATTGCTTGTGCAGCGTATTTTCACTTTTTTTTTCTTTTTCTTTTCACCATTTATCTCAATGAGCATTTTTTTATATTGCTTTAAACTTCACACTGCAAATAAGAAAACTGCAACTGCAAGTTTATTTTCTACCTTTAAATTTTTTCCAGAGGCCAGCTAGTTATGTATAGATGACATCCATTACCCATATTATACCAGCATCAGGGGTTGTGATTTCATGAATGCCTTTGCTTAAAAAAGTTATATTCACCAGATTCTGGAAATTGTTATGTTCTGTTCAACCAGAGAGAGGAAATGATACAAATGACTTGAATGTAGCCGTCCCCTTACACTACTAGAGTAAACTTTCTTGACTCCTTAGGGGCCTTCCAGTCTCTGAAGGGAGGCTACAAAGATGCTAGAGAGGGACTCTTTACCAGGGTCTGCAGTGACAGGACAAGGGGTAATGGATTCAAACTTAAACAGCAGAAGTTTAGGTTTGATATAAAAAGTAGTTCTTTACTGTGAGGGTGGTGAGGCACTGGAATGGGTTGCCCAAAGAAGTTGTGAATGCTCCATCCCTGGCAGTGTTCAAGGCCAGGCTGGGCGGAGTCTTGGGTGACATGGTTTAGTGTGTGATGTCCTTGCCTATGGCAGGGGGCTGGAACCTGATGACCTTAAGGTCCCTTCCAACCCTAACTATTATGTGATTCTATGATTCTATGTCCAAATTCTGTGGATGGGCACAAAAATTAATTTCTGGCTATTCAAGCCATCTCTCTAAAAGCAAACAAATCTTTCAGCTAAAAGACTTAGCATATTTAAGAGCAAGCAGTAATTTTAAAAAATTCAAATTTATTTTTTTATTCATTTTTTCTGTCAACAGGATGATCTTAAAGTTTAGTAGGAATAGGCTTAACAAAAGAAACAGATCAAAAGTCTGCCACTGAGTAATCTAGTCTTTTTACCCACAGTTGTTGTCCAAAAAGGGTATTCATGCCTGGCATAAACCAATTCCACACGCTCAGGTGAGACAATGGTCTCTATTCAGGCCTGGGTGCTGGGTAGACTTTTCCACAAATCAAGCACACCAGTGCCAGCTTTTTCATTACACTTATACACAAAGTTTACAAGGTAGTACACTCCTAGTTACAGTGATTGTTTGTAATGCACATATAATTATGATATTTGCTGTTTCATTTCTTATAATCACTGCATGTGACTAGAGGAGGGGTCTTCATGTAGGCCAATGTCTTTTTGACCTCTGGGTGTGATTTTTAATAAAATAATGAAGACAGCTCTCTTCAGGACACCTTAAAAGTTAGTTTCATTGTCATGTTGGGTAATCAAATGGTCACTTCACCAAGCTGTCAAGTCACTCATCCTTTAGCGCTACCAATCCTGGATGCTTTCCTTTGATCCTTCAAACACAACCACAATCTGGTATTACCCATGAATTCCTTATTTAAAGAGCGTCTCTTTGTCCCAGGTCCAAGATGCAATAACTGTGTAACTATGGCTACCAATTGCAGGTACATAATATGGAAAGCAATATGTCATATCACAGTTGGATCGGTAAGTGTAAAGTTTTGATTCTGCTCATGCCTAGATACATACCTGTCTTTACTCACATACAGAGGTGTGAAAGCTTTGCATTTGCAAGAAGTATTTGCAAAATCAAGGTCTGTATTCAAGCATTAGCATTTCATTAGGATTTCTAATAGTCTAAAAAACTGGCTGAGGTAGAGGAAAACTCTGTCTTTCCAGTGTCCTCCAGGTGGCATAGGATGGTTTTTCCACAGATAAACCTCCATGAATTTCTGTCTCTGGAAAGAGTTTGGTGGATCTAAGAGGGAACTCAGGTAAGGCACTCAGGGAATACAGATTCTGTTCCCAGGACCTGGTGCTCGTCGACAGCAGGATCAGCATGAGTCATCAGTGTGCCCTGGCAGCCAAGAGGGCAAACCAAATCCTGGTGTGCATCAAACACAGCAGAACCAGCCAGTCAGCAGAGGTGACTAGCCTGCTGTATTCAACATTGGTGTGGCCTCAATATTGTGTACAGTTCTGGGCCCCACAAATTCAGAAGGGTGTTTAAGGACCTTGAATGCTTCCAGAAGAGTGCGGGAAAGCATGTCTTATGAGGAACTGCTAAGAACTTTGAGCTTGTCAGGTTTGGAGAAAAGAAGTCTGAGGGGCAGCCCCATTTCTCTCTACAGCTTCCTGAGTTGGGAAGTATAGATGGAGATGCTGAGCTCTTCTCCCTGGGATCCATTGATAGGATGCGTGGGAATGGTTGAAAGCTGCACCAGGCGAGGTTCTGCCTGAACATTAGGAAGCAGTTCCTTACTGAGAGGGTGGTCAAATACTGGAACAGGCTTCCTAGAGAGTTGGTCAATGCCCCAGGCTTGTCAGTGTTTAAGAGGTGTTTGGACAATGCCCTTAATAACATGCTTTAACTTCTGTTCAGCCCTTAAGTGATCAGGCAGTTGGACCAAATGATTGTTGTAGGTTCCTTCCAGCTCCAGTTCTGTTCTATTCTGTTCTGCTCTGTTCTGTTCTGTCAGACATACACAGTACTTAACCATTATTGTTTCTAGAATATTTCATCCCTTTCCATTCATTCCTTTCAATACATGAGGTAATATGCGGATGTCAGCTTTGCATTAAAGTCTTCCATGAGATATACACATGTAGTAAGATATGCATGTAGAGGAGAGAACAGTTTGTCCAGGAAACCTGAGTATAAGCAATATTTTCTTTATGTTCTGTTAGTGCTTAACCTCTGTAACATGCTTTTAGGGAAAAAGCGTACACCTTTAATTTCAAGGAGAAAACAATGAAAGTGGCCTTTGGAATGTTTGGGAGAAATCTTTTTTTTTTTTTCTCCTTTGAATTCAATCAATAATCTATAACTCCAATTTAAACTTGCAACATTATATTTCACATTCTCCTTGATCATCCGACTACCACAGTTCCCTACTCCTTTGGCATATCCATTCCACTACCTCTAGAAATGGTCCTAGAGAGAGTCTTCATCTGAGACTAAAGATTATTTTAAACTTTGTTTATTTTCCTGCTTATTTATGTGAAATCAATGTATTTTCTGCACACAAGCATTTGAGTGTCAATGCAACAGTCCTAGTGTTTCAATGATTATGATTTTTTTTTTAGAAGTCATTAGTGTGAAAGATATTCCGATTCTTCCTCTACATTTGGAGTTATGCCACAAGTGATATTTATTTCAATATGCATCATATAAAATTATTCATATCATTTATCTTCAGTCACTCACATCAAGTGAATATTATGTGCTGTTTAGAAACACATCTGTGTCGTTCCTGAAAACAACAAAATTTTGAGTATACCTAAAGCTGTCATTATGCCATGCTATAGATACACACTGTCAAACACTGTAAATTCCCAAGTTACAAATCTCTCAAAATTTCATACCAGTTTTCTCTAAACAATGCTTTTTGGTTTGTTGGTTGGTTGATTTAGAGTAAACTGTTCAAAAATACATTTATAATGAATACTGAATGTTTTTAAGTCCTGTCACTCAGTTATATATTTTGTTTCTTTATATTCTTTATCTTTTGATTTGGAATTATTTGCATAGACAAAGTTTATTCTGCATGTATGAACACCAGCAGTTATTGATAATAGTTTGCTTACATACCTGCTTATCTTACAGGATGAAACATCACTAATCAACATGTATCTCCTGAAAAATTTTTTTTTTCACTCATGTTTGGGGGTCACTGTATGTTCTTGAAACCGCCATTTATCATTGTGTGAATGTCTGAGTCTTGGTGCAGATGAGCCATTCTGATTTAGCATCATTTAAGCGAGCAGTGACAAAAAGACTGGGTGTATCTAAAAGATCAATTTCACTACAGCAAGAATACTATACAGACAAGGTAAACTTGAACACAGTCAAGGATAAGTGCAGATAAAGAGAATTTATCTGTTCCTTCCTACATGAGTGTACCTATTCCTTATCTATCCCACACAGCGATGTTTCCCACATCACAATTTATCATAGTGCCTCTGTACAAAACTATGCACATATTGCATTTCAAAACCATGAAGAAACTAAATAAAACCAAAAGAAGAGATAATTATTTTCTGCTTTGATGGGAAAAACACAGAAATCTGAAAGAATATCTTCATCTTAGGAATATGCAAGAAACAAATCTTGAATCCCAAGAGCAGAGCTTCCACTCAACCATTTCCTGGAACAGTATTTACCGAAATTATACTTTTAATAACATCAGTCAGAGAAAATGTTAAAATTCTTAACATTGAATTTATCCTCTGCAGCTTTTTAGACAGCAGGCAAACTACTGAAAATTCCAACAGAGGCATCCAAATCCTTTAATTGACTGCTTTCCAAATGCATTTGGCTTAACAAACTCTTTAGGATTTCTTAACATACCTTACAAGGATTAAGCATACTGTCTTTGCGTATTAACTTATAAATTATTATAACTCTCATGGCAACCTACTGAACCAGACTGCCTGGATATAAATCTCCATTACTTAGCATGGTATGATAAGTATGTAAAACAATGTAAATATTAAGCATTTTCTCCATCTCAATCTAATACATTTTTAAGTGAATAAACTCTTCTGCCATTATGCACATAAAACCTCCTCAAATAATATGCTAAGCTTTATTAATAAAGGAACAAAGAAAATGTTGTTGACTTGCAAACATGAGCTATGTTTGAGTCTTACTATCTAGGTTAAAAATTATGTAGAAAGAAAAAATCCGGAAAAGAGACAGAAATAACAACATGAATTCAAAGATATCTGTACCAAAAGGACACAAAAGTTTATCAGTAGTCAGTGAATTTCAGTGGAAGCTGTGCTGAGAAATTGCTTAGGCATTTTTAGAAATCCTACCTTTGTGATCAAGAGGGAAAAATATTGCAATATCACTTTTATATTAGTTTACAAAAAATAGGATTGAAATTAATGAACACTGAAATCAAAAAGCAAAAGAATTTCAACAGTTGAAATATCTGTGCATAGGCATCTCTCATATCTATACAGTATCTATCTAGATTGATATATATCAGTATCTAATGTATCTATCATGTAGAGTGCAAGTCTAAATTCTATATCCATGTTTTTGTAATAAGGCAAAGGTGTTATTTAGAACTATTTTTCATAGAAACATACAATAGTTAGGGTTGAAAAGGATCGTAAGATCACCCAGTTCCAAGCCCTCTGCCATGGGCAGGGACACCTCATGCTAAACCATGTCACCCAAGTTTCTCTCCAACCTGGCCTTGAGCACCACCACGAATGGAGCATTCACAGCTTCCTTGGCCAACCCATTCCAGTGCCTCACCACCCTTACACTAAAGAACTTCTTCCTTATACCCAGTCAAAACTTCCCCCATTTAAGTTTTAACCCATTACCCCTTGTCCTGTCACTACAGTCCCTAATGAAGAGTCCCTCCTCAGCATCCCTATAGCCCCCCTTCAG
>WYDI02001574.1:0-29755 GCA_009867235.2 Psittacus erithacus
CAACCTGGTCTAGTGGAAGGTGTCCCTGCCCATGGCAGAGGGGTGGAACTGGATTATCTTGAAGGTCCCTTCCAACCTAAACCATTCTGTGATTCTATGACTATAACTGAGTGCATTTTGTGTCTTCTTAAAAAAATACAGCAACCAAACCTTACTGGTTGGTTTTGTTGCTTAAGAAAAAAAGCCTCTTTGACAGAAAGATATTAACAGGATTCATACATACATATTTCTTCTTTGAAGCCTAACTGTAATCTTGTTAGTAGATAGGTAGGTGCTACGTAAATGCGTTTCTGCGAGAACTTAGTTATGTCCTTCAGAAAGTGACACAGAACAAGGATAAGATTCAGTTTCCTCCCCCCACCCCAGGTTATCTTGTAATTCTTTTACTGGAGAGATTGCATTCTTTGCAGGGGAAAAAAAAAAGAAGTTTTAAACTTCAGGTTGAAATGAATAGTTAAACATACCTGCAAAGGGAATCCAAAGCCAACAGTTACATGGTTCAAATACTTACAGTTCAACCATTTTTGTATCACTATTGTCCTATCACAGCAGGGGATACACCAAGACAGAGGCAGGTGTTCACAATGGCTGTAGTTGGAAGAATGAGTGAATTATTCTGTATGGAATCACTTCTCTTCCTATTATTACTGTGATAGAGAGAGAACCCAGCGTGTAGCTTTGTAGGGGTAGTCCATTAGTCTCCGTGTTTTAAGACCTGTAAGTTTAAATACAGCAAATGACAGTAAATGTAGAGACAGTAGATGATTGCTTCCAGTGTAATTTTGTTACAACAGGAGTGAAGATAATTCATATTAAATTCATACATGCAGAAATCTATAATGTTTTCTTTCTAGTGTAGTTGGTAACAGAGTTTCTCCAGCACTTGGAATAACCTGGGCAAATCAACTGCTAATGAGACTGATGGTCAGCCGAACACCACAGCCTGAGCGACTCCCTGGAGTAGTGTCACACCACACTGGAAGTGTGAGGACTTTACAAGTAGTTTTTGCTCCTCATCTCCCTCCCTCCTCTTGCTACTATACAGTAAAAATGGAAGGTGTAAAAGGAATAAAATAAATTATTTGCACTGTAAAGCACTCTGCTCCAAAACCATACCAAAACTATTTTGCTTCAGGAGGAATTACTGGTTAAATTCTTCCTAGATGAGAGAAATGGATGCTGAAATACAGAAACAGTGCTGACTACATCAGGCGTTGTCAACATTGTGAAAGATCTCTTTATACTTGGGTATATTTTCACCACATTTTTCTGGTAAGTATTCTGAATAAGAGTAGAGCTTTGGGTGGACAGAGGCTGCACAATGAAGTGTGATGTGTCAGTCCCCATGGCAGGGGAGACCTGATTTCTAATTTAGCTTTAATAGCATGCTAATAGTGACAGCATGTGCTGCAGTAGCGTACCTTCTCTGTGTGAAGACCCACAGGGACTCCAGTTCAGCCAGTGATTATTTTCTGCTGGTGTTTCTGGGCCTCATGCTGCCATTAAGCACAGCCATTCTTCAATCTGTAGGGCCCCAGAAATAGCACAAAGCAGCTATCCTACTTTAAAACAACTATGTTATTAATATTAGGATTAAGAAAACTGGAACATAGACAGTTGATTTTAACATCTTACTGTAAGAATTAGAATTGTACTGCTTTTGTACTATATGGACGTATCTAGCTTCACAGAACTTTGTCCTTTTTTTCAGAAATGGCTCTTTTCCTGCATTCCGGTTCTCTCTCCTAATAGCAAAAGCCTCTTCAGCATCTTCCAGTTAAAAACAAACCACACAGCACCATCCTCTTGTTCTGCTCTGTTGGCCCACCACTGATGCTGCACCAGGCAGCTTCAGAGCAAGGGCTCTATTCATGTTCCTCCCGATGCTCTGCACTGCTCTGTGGTTCATTGGATCAGGGTAATATTCTTGATCAGCCCCTGGATCACTGCCCCTGTAGCTTCTGCCCCAGGTTTTGCTCAGCTGTGCTCCTGAAGGGCTTCTGTAGCAGGTTCCATCCATACCTGGAGTGATTGTTTTTCTCAAATTTGCATTGTGAGAGCTCTGTGTGTTTTTCTTTTCATTTTTGCACTATTTATCACAACTTTTTCTGTTACCCTCCAACTATGACTATGATATCTGCTTTCTCTAGTCACTGCTGAAATCTGTGTGACAGCAAGCCAGATGAAGTTACTCACATGCATTTTCCTGCCATGAGTCTTCTGATGTCACCTGTGTTGGTTCTTATTTAACTCTCCAGCTGGAGGCTTAAATCTGAGTCAGGGGCCATTTCCTGGCTCATCATCACACACAAACCCTGAGCCTCTAGAACACAACCAACCCCCATGTTCATGGTCATCAGTTGCTTGCAGCAGCTTAGTGTTCACCTACAGTTCCTGCCCCTTTCTGCAGTTACTCACAACCACAGTCAAAAACCCAGACTGTTGCTCACCTGACATGGGTATAGCGTTTGGGGTACAAACTGTCTTTGAAGCCTTCTGTCAAGTGTTGAAACTTGCTGCAGTCTTAATAAATTCAAGTTAAGAACCTTCCCTTTATACAGCTTTATTCATCTTTGGATTGCGCAATGGAGAGTTATTGCTATACAGGAAAAAATAAGTAATTTTTTACAAAGAAGATTTACATTCTAGAATGTATTCAGTTTGTCATCTTTATCCTGTAAGTCTGCATTTAAACATTTTTCTACACCTTGAAAAGAAATGCTAAGTGACATTTGAGAAATTTTAAGCAGTTTCAAGTCAACCTACAGCTTGGTGATGTACAAAAAGAGGCATTTTTCAGCAGAAAGCTCAGACAGAGCTCTGGAAACATGACTTTGGAAAAGTAGAACCAAATTTGTGCTTGATGAAGATGGACACAACTGATCTATCAACAGAAGGGATGTAATAAAACACATTGAACAACCTCAGTTGTTTAACATTTACATGGTAATCCCTAATCAGCAAGTTAGGGGGAAGAAGTTAATGGCTGTTGTACTTGCTTATGCAAGAGTATTTTTGCCTCTCCTCTCTGACAGCTTGTCTTTGAAAGCTGGGGATGGACTTTTTACAAGGGCATGTAGTGATAGGGGGAATGGCTTTTAACCTAGAAGAGGGTAGATTCAGATTAGATGTTAGGAAGAACTTCTTTGCTGTGAGGGTGGTGAGGCACTGACACAGGTTGCCCAGAGAAGCTGCGAATGCCCCATCCCTGGGAGTGTTCAAGGCCAGGCTGGATGGGGCTTTGAGCAACCTGGTCTAGTGGAAGGTGTCCCTGCCCATGGCAGAGGGGTGGAACTGGATTATCTTGAAGGTCCCTTCCAACCCAAACCATTCTGTGAATCTAACAACCTCAGGGGAGGAAAGGAGGAGTTTGTGTATCCCCAAGAAGGATACACAGACATTACAAATGGTTTTCTGGTAGTGGTGGGCTTTTTCTTAAACCAGGTCTTAGAAAACAGAAAATGCAATCCCCGATTGCACAGAACTCATCTGGCCTAATTCCACTGTCACCCACCACCCCTACTCCATGGAGCTTCTACTATGTAATTTAAAACTAAATACATAATAACCTCCCCTGCTTGAGTGGGGACTCCTATAAGGATATGGAGCCTCAGGATTGATCTTGTTTTAAAAACTACTTCACTACACTTGTTCTGTGCTCTGTGCAATGATCAGTCTCTCTCAACTGTGTCAGCACAACTGTTAGAGCAGCTCTGAATGTTAAATGAAGCTTCTTAACTATGGTTCTCTTAATATTTCTTATTTAAAATATAATGTTTAATTTCTTACAACTAAAGAACAGTTTTGCAGCCTTACTATGAGCATGAGCATCTTTCTCAACAGCTCCTGGCTTCTGCCTTCCATCCAATGGTGGCATCATGCTTTCTTCTTGCTTTGTTTTGGGCTTTTTGTTTAAAACAAACTACTGACCTTGGCTATTGAGTGCAGTGAGACTAATGCAAGTGAATTGGAGTGAGGCAATAATCAAATGTAGATGTTCAAATTTCCCTCAATTCCAAACTATGTACAAGAACTCCAAAGCGCCAGTGTTTATACTGATACTTCTGTAAGTCTGTGACAATGTAAAGTGACTACAAGGAAACCGTAAACTTCACAGCATCACATCTCTTAACATTTATTCTCTCAGTACAGGCCAACATGACCAACAATGCAATTCTCTTAGCAGCTTTCAGACAAAGTACATGCCCTGCATAACAAAAACTGAAGTAACTTGAACTCATCAGGTTTTGTAAACACACTTCCATCACAGTACTACATGCCCCTTTTACCATTTATTTACAACAGAATCACACCATTTTCAAAATTACTAGACTCAATGGTACAATTTAAGCACAAATACTCCTCAAGCTTAAACCCATTTTATTTTATTACCATTCAGGAAGGCTTAGGAAAAAAGGGGGATGCCGTTTAAGAAAAGGTTCAAACTCTTAGAGAACGCGTTCAATAGTTGTTCTGTTGTTTCTGTGCTATGTTCTGTCACCACAGTACTGCAAGCATAAACATCACAGCAATAGTCCAGTTATTCCTTCTAAAGAGGAGCAAATCATGAAACAGTTACATTTTACAACAGTATTAAGATCTGAACTCAAGACCAAATACTGCCAGAATTCCTAGAGACCTGCACACCACCACACAGACAGAAGGCCCATGGACATCTTTCCCTCAGTAACAATTCCACATACAATCCCTCAAGCACCTCACTGGTATATCCCAGAACCACCAGCCACCACTCATACGAGAACTTGGCTGAAGTGGCCACACTGGAGTCCTTATTGCGGTTTGAGTGAAATTCACGCTTACAAAACTGTGAGATTTAAACCCCAGCAGCCCAACACTAACAAGGTGCCTGTCAATTCTGAAGGTCTTTTTTAGTTTTCTGTTTTGTAAGAGCTGTTGATTTGGTTCAGTACTGAAGACATCCAGGACTTACACAACTGGGTATTCTGGGTCTACACTTTGTGCACTGTCAGCTACAACTGGTACAGGGAAATTCAGAAAGAAAATCTTCCATAAAAGCACACTAAGAGGCCCACCTGAAATTTAAATGTATACAAACATTGTCATGGCAGTAACTCATTCACCATTCAAACACAGTAAGCTTGCTTTTGTACTTTACAAGTTCTTCTCAAACAGCTCACTGGCTTATAACTATCAGGACTTGGCTATAATTCTGGGTGTATTATGGATCAGAATCTTGAAATTTGTTTCTTCTCTGAAAAAAATAAAAATGACCTTTTAAATGTAAGAATCATTTAATAAGCAGTAACTCGACTTAATCTTCCAACACACTTTACAATACTATATAAAGGTTTAAAACATTTAAAAGCACAGTACTAGTAATGCCACCAACAGTAAGATCCTGAACGAAAAAGTTCCCTCACTACCACCATCACCCACTATTGTCTTGCCTTTAAAAACTTCCTGCACATTGTAGTTTGGCATGGTTAAATATTTTATTGCTATTTACACAAGTTGGTTTGTTGGGGGTTTTTTGAGAGGCTGCAAAAATAACTTTCCTTCAAAGCTGAAAGATCAATGTAGAAAAAAAATCTTCCATTTAAGTACTTTCTTATTACCAAAATAAGCTCTGTCTCTAGTTCTGTGGGCTTTTTGGGGAGCTGGACTCCTGTAATGGTCTCCGGGTGAAGTGCTGAGCTCACAGACCAGGCCCACTGAGACACTCCTGCAGCAGTAGCAGTAGCATCCTGCTGGTGTGGAATGGGCCAACTGCGAGGGGTGTTTGCAGCCACGGGGACAGACAACTCTCACTTCCCAGGTGGCCCTGGCTCAGTGGGCTGCAGCCCATGTCCAGCTCCTCATGCACAGCCACCAGCTCAGTCTGCTTTTGGGTGGAGAACCAATTCACCAACAAGTGCATACAACACGTCTTCCTTTAGGGGGAATAAAAGTATATATATTATGTATTTTTTAATATAGAAAGCTCTTAATAAAAAGATTAAAACTCAAGAGTCTACATTATATAAGTACATATTGTTAAGGTAACTCAGCAGCAATCTGTTCTTGCTCGAGTTCATTAATGAATTGCATTACTCTGTGCTAAAACTCCTACACATTTAGCAGCATTGTATTTCACTGTTTCTAAACTGTCTTTCTAACAGGTACACACCTCCTGGTAAACATAGTTAAGTGCATAACATACACAGCTTCAGTTATTGTAACCAACTTGAAACCAAATGCAAAACCAGTCAAGACTTCTACAAAATACTAATTCTAATGATTCCTCACAGCCTGTTCAAATACTAAAACTTGCTTATGTTCCTTTGTTTTGCCTCCTTCAGCTGGCACTAACTCTGAATGAATATTCCAGCTTTTCCCAAAGTTAGTTTCCTTACCCATTTTCCAACTCACAGCTATGACCACAAATACACTTGTGCACACACTCGTTTTACTTTCTCATCCAACTTCACGAGTAAGAATTTTTACAAAAGATGAACAAAATTGCAAGCTTTACAGAAAAGCAAAAAGAAACACAAGTGTCTATACAATACTTAAAACATACATATTTAGTTCCAGCAGCAGTCCTGTATACAGACAGCATATATATTAACCGTAAGTACATTTAACATGGATGCATGGTCAAACCAGTTGCTTGCCAGTTACAACCATCTAATGCTTCCCCTAGGGCCCCTAGGATTTCAGTGGTCCTCTGCACAGCAGCTACTCCACCATGTAACAGCCTAGTTTGTAGCTGCCTGCTTCTGCTCTCATCATCTATCATGGAGAAAGGTGGTATTTGGGATCAGCATAAGTAAATGTTGGGGCCCTTCTGGCAAACAGGATGGGACTGTGAATTCCAATGGACAAGCAAGTCAACCTGAGGCTTTATGTTTCCCCAACAGCACCAGGAGCTGCTCTGGGACATCTGCAGTCCAAAACTTCAGTATTCCTCAACCATGCAAGGTAAAGGTCAAAACATTTTCCATTTCTTCTGATCAACATGAACCATCCTCTCTCCATTGATAATTGTGCCCTAAGACTTACATCAGCAAGTATTAAAAGTCATGGTCACAGGTACTGCTATTCATGCTATCTCTATATAATGCAACCCCAGCCATCTTTTCTGATAAATTTAATAGCTCAGTATAGTGGTTAAGTAAGCCATGTCTAAGTGCTGTTTTGCCAGCTAAAGTTTCTAACATTGCAGTAATCAGTGGAGCAAAAGAAAGCCCCACCAATACAGTATGCTTAACTTGAATTTATACAGTAATGCACATCAATGTATCCTTTTCTCATTCCAGTACTGTATATATTTACTCCTACACATTTCATTTCGCCGGTGTTTTCGAACGCATTTTGGTATGCTTTAAATATGTTTGCATTTTTACACTTTTTTGGCGGCTGCAATATTCCAATCTATTAAAGAAATCAACATAAGTAGTATGAATGGGAGCAGTGCAATGAGCAATATGTATCTACATATTTTTCCTTTAGAAGAAAACACCCACTAATGGTGTGTTTAAATCATCCCTATTTAGAAAAGGTAAAACCAGCAGTCCATTGGAAGAAAACCCAACAAAATTACAAACTAGGTGTTCCTATACATAATGATGAGGAACCAAAGCTTTGAAGGTCTCAGTGCTTCTTTATTCACAAAGGAATATTAGCTAGCTTCTGTCCAAGACTCTCAATGCGCCAAATCAGTATGACTGACACTCAGAGCTCTCAAGTCTGTCAGACAATTATTTCGTTCCTGTGTGAAGGGGAAAAAGACAAACAAATAAATTAAGCAGAGATCCATATAGTTCAAGCAAATAAACAAAATTACTTGCTTTAACAAACAGGAATAAACAAATACAGGGAACTAGAGAGAACTGGCCTTGCTCATGTTGGGTAGGGGGACAACTTTTCTGTATTCTAATAAATATCTTTTTCCCCAACTTTCAACTAGTCATACTGAAAAGACCTATTGACAGATATACACACCCTTTACAGTGCTGACGCAAGCCTTACCAGAAATGCAAGAGCAAAAGCCCATCTACAGGAATTGCCATGAGTGTCTACAGTGAGTGACCTACTGAAATTCATAAGAAGTGAGAACTAATTTTAGTATCGCTGTGTACACACAAACAACAAATTACTCTTCTGGAAGTCACTTCAATTACACACTAAGGATCCTGGTTAGGGGCACCTAGGGCATGGCATTCTGAACCCTTGCCACTGTTGCTGCAAAGAATTATGCTTTACCCTGGATTTTTTTTTTTGGCTGAAGTTCACCCTAGGTAAAGTTATGCATATGTCACACCACAGAAAATTCTGCAGTACATTCATTAGAGATAATATAGTTAAAACATCTTTATGCCACTAACAGCAAAAAGACAGCCACACAGTTTGGGTTTTCTTGCTACTTTAGGACAAACAGCGCTCAAGATCCAAAACATACAGTTTTGTTAGTACGAAGAAGCAATTTTACCTTCCTACGAATTAGTTGCAGTTACTGCGTTAGTAAAATGCACAACAGCGTTTAGAACACAGAACACTGCTAACTTATTTGACAACATAAGAAACTATGATTTATTAGGTAAAAGCAGCAAATGGGGAGTAGCAATTGGGCACATGGTTCACAGTTGAGCAAAATAGGGTTTTATATTATCAGAAGCTAACACAGATCAGACAAACTTAGAGGCTGCTTCTATACAACCTCAGAAACAACTGAGACTGCGTTTAAAAGAATCTGAAAATGCACAGCAATTAAGATGACTTGGCCCTTTGCCATAAAGGGGATGAAGTAAACAAATCCTGAACTGAGCTTTAAAAGTTCCTGTATTTTATCTTTACAAGAACATATGATTCCAGAAGTTTCATATTCACTGTAATAGAAAGTCCAAAGCAGAGACTACTTGGTATCATAAAAGCCAATGCTCTTTACTGGCTGGACATCATAAGCACTTGCTTAAAATGAAGCATAATTCACAACAGTGTTATAGAATTATACCTTAAGCATATGCTTTAAGCATCTTACTGAGGTAGGCTCTTAACACTCATTGGGAGTTTGTTGTTTTATTCATCATCATACTCTCTTTATCCCAAACCCTACTAATGATAACTATTTTTGTAAGAGTATTGTAGGGCTTCTTACTTGAAAATGATCTTCAGTAGCCTTGCCACCCATGTTAAGAACATTCAGAGAACTGGCACGCTTCATGCTGCAACCAGGACAGTGAACATGCAAGGATAAACCAATCAGAATAGCTGAAAACTAACAGCTCTAAAAACACAAGTATAACAATGAGCAATGCATAGTTAAGGGAGTTTGAGTAGTGACCCAAAACTGATCTGAAGGACACCCTTTTAAGATAACTACATAACTTAGAGTATGTTTTTTTTCAGTTCTAATTTACATATAAAACCAAACAAAATTACGAGCTCTTAGGAACTTAAAACATTACAGGCCACTGATTTAATTTCAACTCAAAACAAAATCCTAGTTTTTAATGCGTATCAAATTAATACACTGAGTTAGCACTGATTTTTAATTAACTAATTCTCAGTTTCAATTTTATGCAGCTTCTTACAAAAGCATCAAAACATTCAGACAGTTTAGGAAAAAATGTGAAGCATGAGTAAGTTTGTTACATAGGCAGCATTTAACTTGGAAAAGCTACAACAAGCATTAGTTTAGGGCTTTCTGTCTGACCTAGATAAATCTTCAGAATCAATTTCCAAAAGCATTTTAAAATCTTTTATTTCACGTTTCAAAGTGAAGGGAAACAGGAGGGTTGCTGCTATTTGATTATGCTTTTGGCTTTGTAACACTCTGAGCAGTGGTAACAACCACCTGAGACTACTGTACTGAAAGCAACAGATGACTTTAAAAAAATAAATTAATCACCTACACAGGAGTTACTGGCAGTCAGAATACCACTGCATTAACTGTAATACCTACTGCTGTTTGAGATGGGGATTAACAGTTTACCTACATTTCTCAAACATACACAAAATTTAACAAAATATTTAAAAATGTGTAATGAAATTCAAAATGAGCCTGAAGATTCATACCATCATGGTGACTACAACAGGAATGTCTCATGTCCTTTGTCCCCAGGTGTCTGTAGATTACTCAGAAGGTTCTGTTTGCTTTCATTTTTCACTAGCTCTTTAACTACTTCAGAACTCCTAAAGGAGGGTTTTGAATACATATTTGATGAACTATTCACAAGACAATGAAGGCCTAATCCTGCAGTGCTACCTACAGTGTTAGACACAGCTGGTCAAGGCCAAGTTTCTAAGCCTTCCAGTAACATGGAAAGGTTTATCCATACAGATCACCTTAGATATTAACCAGTGTTTCTTCCTACTGAAGCACGACTACTAATAGTTGAAGTCAAGCGTGATTTTTAAATGCTTTCATAAAGCAAAGACTTAGCAGAATAACAAACAAAACACTAACACACACACAGACAACAGCTGCCACATAACATAGGCTCACTGTCTTTTCCTAGCATTAAATCTGACTGTTTCAGAAGCTAGAACACACAGAATTTAAAATATTTGACATGAGTGTTAGCAACAACAAAGCAAAGACTCATGCATGGTATACACCTCTCATTTATTCAAGGAAACACATAGAAGAAGAGGTTATATATGGAAGCCAAAGTAAGTTAATCTGTAAAACACAAACAAACATTACATGAAACTCTCCAAAAGAGCATAAAGGTTTACGGAAAACATTCCAGGGAAATAGAAAATCCACCAGTGAAAATTTACACACAAATTTATAGGTTCTTGCTAAAGTGCCAATTAAAAAATGTATTTTTTTTAATCACACGAGATACTGGTTTCTTTGTGGATTGTTTTTTGGGGTTTGGTTTTGTTTGCTTCTTTGTGTGTTTGTTTTAAATTGACATGCTTGAGAACTTCAGTCAGGCAAATGCACTTTGAACTCCCTCCATGTTAGAAACATAATTGCACAAAAAGCATGCAGCTGTTTTTCAAGTGCTTAATATTATTGCTTAAATAGCAATTATTAAACCTTTTTTTTTTTTTAATTATAAATCTTAACTCTTCTGCTCTATGATCAAAATTTTCAAAGTGAAAACATCAAACCTAACACTGAATGAGTGAAGTTAAATTACTACAGAACTGAATTCTGAAATATGATAAAGAACGAACTGATACAGTGCTTCAGGTACTGTGTGTTTCAAAGAACAATTCTTACCCTTTGTCAAAAAGGCTTCTGCATGATTTTAACTAAAAAATTTCCCTGATGAGTTTTCTACTTTATTTTCTCCAGCCTTCTGTATCAAGCAACAACATGATAACTAAGTCTCTTCCATGCTATGATATTAATGTACTTCTACTTGAGTATGCCTCTTTCAGAATCTCACCAGCTGTGTTAATTGCTACTCACAGAAGCACAGTATAAGCAACAGCTGTAAATCAATTTCAAAACAAAGTCTTCCTAGAAACAAAGGAAGGGAATGCAGAGACATAGTGGTAAGGATGGGAGCACATATGTCCCCTATCTACCTAGAGCAGCTGACTTCATAGCAAAAATGATTTATATGTACACTATGTCACTATTGTAATATTCAGCTATCAAACACTCTAAAAACGAATGTTTGCATAATAAAACTGAATATTCCTTTTAGTAAAGTCAGGAAAAAAAAATTATCTACTTACTAAAGTTTTTCAGAAAATGAGATCAGAACGACTTTCTGGAGTATCAGCATGTACAGTTATGCTTCATGAGCTACAAAGCTGGTGTTTAATACCAGGAATCTTTGTTATTGAAACCAGCTAGTATAAATTAGCATTTAAAAACGTTTCAATTTCATAAGAACAGAGCTTGCAGTATTTGTCTTACACACTCAATGTGCATACCTACAAAAAAGCCAGTCAATGCAAAACATGTATTGCAAATTTAAGAATAACTTATTCTTTGACAACTATGGTGACATCTAAAAAAAACAGAATACTTTCTCAAAAAGTGAAAGCAAGAAAGATACTGCTTTGTTTTCAAACAAATATCTGTTTCATATTAATGTCTTTATTTGAGGCAATCTTCTCTGGTGATACAGACCCCATGATACAATTAATGTTAATGTGAGTAGATTACTTCTTTGTTGGTCAAGTAACATTCCTGAAGAGCAGACAATAAAAAGGTAGGCAAATTCTTACAGGAAATCGAAGAGCCAAATGTCTTCAGTTATACATAAACATAATTTTCTACACCTATAATCGTGGAATTACTTTACCTGCAGGCAAAATAGGTCTATTTACTACAGAGAACAAGGAATAAAACTCTTGGCTTTTCAGGAACTTAAAACCTTTCCATATCTCAAAAACTGATGAGAAAATGCAAAATTAGCTGTGAATATATACATCTATTCATGCAATAATATACCTGCGCTACAATGTATGAACTCTAGACAGAGCTGAATAGAAACAGAAAACCAGATTTTGAAAATGCTCACATCAAAGACAAAGAAGGAAAACCATTTTATTCTATTTTGGCTGGCATTTGCTTGTTGTCCCTAAAGTATTTTACATTCACGTCTTTCCTTCTTCTAATCACACGTGAATTCTATGCGTATTGCAGCTGTACACAATGTTTTCCAGCCACAGAAAACAATGAGGCAAAACTTCAGTGGAGCACTTACAGAAACATCGAGAGCCTGCCTCCAGAGCACTGTCTCAGGTATTACCATCATCATCATCTATTACATTACTAAGATCCAGTTGCTCCATCAGAAGTTACTCCATGTTCTCCAATTTAACTGTTTTAAAGCATAAGTTCAAATTCACACTGTCATCCAGTTTCCAGTCAACGAAGTGAGTTCCAGTTTTCCACAGTAAGGGGAAAAAACCCTGCAAATCTGACTGCAATAACACTGGGAGCAAAAGGGAACACCCACGAATGCTACTATGAAAAATAGCAGTGTATTTTAATATTTCAACTTCTCTGCAGCAGCCAGTAAGTGATGAATGTTTTTAATGCAATTATTAGAAATATGACATACATGCAAATCTATATCGTATGGTAAATAAGAAAGAGAAGTTAAATTCATTAAAATTTGAATTTTTACCACTGCCTTTACTGAGGCCAAAATGTTAATGAGATGCACAATGAGGTTCAAGTTTGTCAACATTTTCCTCTGCTCTCTGAAATCTGGGGTTTCCAAAAATAGAAACTGAGAAGGGCTCAAGTTAGTAATTCTCTTTATACCCACAGCAATATATAAAGCTCTATAAAGAATATATCAGGATATTAAGCTATACCAAAACTCAGCAATGTTTATTTTTCTTCACTGCTGTGTGAAGAGAATTTTGCAGGTAACTAACATTTATCAATATTTCTATGAGGCTTTTCTATTCCTCAAAATGGCTAAAGCAGTAAAAAGGGAAAATACGCTGTTAAAATTGAGTTAACTCTTAAAAGCAAATATAATTCCTTAGTTGCTAAGTTTTAGAAATTATTTCTTATTTTATTTTACTTTAAGATATACATCTATATGAAATGCAGTTAGCTAAGCAGAGAAGAAAACACTGTTCTAGGTACTACACTAGGCTACAGTGGGGGGCACAGAAGGAAGGCACAGCAGCATAGCTAAGGATAGATAATTACCCTGGATTCTTTGGTTCACTGTCCCGTGAACTTCCTCCCTTCAGCTTTCTAACCAGCTTCTCACTGCTGCGTCTAATGGAAGCACGAAGTTTGCTAAAGGAACCACTGCGCTTTAAAGATCCAGTGCCATCCTGAAAAAAATTGAACAAATGTGAAACTGCAAGAGTTGGTGCCCTCCCCCAAAGCTGGCTTAAGACCCTTTCACTGATGATTTTTTTTATTTTTATTAATAAGTACTTGGTACAATTACCTAACACGTAATACCATGTAGCTACAACTTTACTATAACAACAGGGTGCTTTCCAAACTAAGAGATTTCTAAAATGTCAAGACATGCTCAAGCCATGATTCATAATTAGTAAAAACCCACCACAGGAGTCAAACAATTCACCATCACCATGTTGTCACTTTGTAAGAGCACGCTGTAGTTAACATAGCTTAAGCCCCACACAAAAGCACTCCATCACTAAGGAAAAAACCCTGTTTTATTCTTTCTAAACATCTACACTACTTGCAAACATGTTTAATTAATCCTAAAGACCTTAAACAAAAATATCTCTGATCAGAAACATGCATGGTTAAATTCCTGTGCTTCATTTTAACTTATACCAAAGAAAATGTAAAACACAATGAAATTAATTTTTCATACGCTGCATTCGTGTTTTACACACTGCTGTGCTGACCAAAAGAAACTTCCATCTGACAAAAATTCTATTTTTTAATGTTTTACTATTAAAAAAAACCCCAAACCAGTTTAGTAAGATTAGAAGCGACCATTTCCTACTTCATAGAAATCCTATGTGACTATGAAACAAGAATTGTAAAAGAAGAAAGTATTACTAAGCAGACAGACACCTGAGTTAGAGTGAGTTTATTAGAAGTTAGAAAGACAAATACACAAATCACTGAACACCAAGATTAGTAGAGAAAAGCATAATTGCGAAAATCTCACACAAAGACTATACAGTAATGCTACTTTAGAATATTCATAAGTGAAGACATCGAGAGTTCCATATTGATGTTAACCATGTAATAGGTCTCTAAATACATTTTAAAGCACTTGGAGAACATGCCTTACTTTTAAGGGTTTTGTTTTGTTTTTCTCCTGTAAAGATCACCATCATGCCATTCAGTAATACCTTGTGTGATACTTTTAATTACCTTTTTTCCATAGTGAACAGCTACTTCTAAAGTTCATTGTTACTTTTTTTTCTATGTATTACACAGCAAATGGTTGTAATAACATTTTGTATGACTAGATACATATTTGGCAAAGCTACACATGTACAGAAATAGAAAACCAAAAAAAGACACCAGCACTGAAGGAATGGCAAGTTTACAGGGAAGTGTAGCTCTGACAAGAATCTTAAGGGGTTTGCTAAAACACAGCAGTCAGTACTGAAGAGAGAAGTTAAAGCTTGAAGATGGTGCACGCCCGTCATGCAGGAGACAGTATAAGAATCACAAAAGGCATCTAGGCCTGTCAGAAATGGAGAGAGAAAAACTCAATGAAACTGTTGGGGAAAATTCAACAGTTTTCAATTTTGAACAGTTAAGTTTACAGTATTTCTAGGTCACATTCAAAACATTTTTTTCTGGAGTATCTGGGCTGCCCTGAAGTACAAAGTGCAGGCCCTTGCAATTACCAGAACGTACATCTTTCTGCAGTTTCACCTGTAGCACTAATATGCAACTTACAAATGAGCATGAATGATTCCGTGAATTCTTTAAGTTAGAATTTGCATAAAATACAAAAAACCTTTAAGAAGTGATAGCTTTAGTATTACATTTTGTAAGCAAAGAAAGGATTTTTCTTTTCAACTGACATTAACACAAAAATAAAAAGTAAAGGGCAAAATAAAAAACAAACCAGAAGAAAGGAACAGAGCAAGGTGCATTCATTTCAGCTTTAACTTCTGTCAGGAATGTTCCTCAAAACACAACAGCAAGAAGAAAGAGGTCTTCCCCTAACCTCCAGACAAAATCCTGTTCATTCCTTTAAGGAACTAGAATCCAATTGACCTGTGTCAATTCAGTTTCAGAATAATTTTAGAACACATCCCCCTCTGTGTATAAATAGATGTATAAAATAATATATAAAATCCAAGTGGAAATTTCTCTCCTTTTCCTAATGCAGGGAGGCATCTCATAGAATCTACTTTTAAAAATAAGCTGTACTTCAGTTTACACACTTTCCATTCTTGGTGTAAGCACAGAGACCATTACTGATAGTCTTAAGGTAACTGTTTTGAAGGCCTTTACCTACAGCAACTGGAATAAACACTAATAAAAATTATTCTTGGAAATAGCAGAATGCCTTACTACAAAGCAATCAGAAGATCAAAATATAACTGAGTTTCTGTTTCAAACTAAATTGTGTGCGTTGTTCACACTTCTAAAAACACACTTCAGCTTTGCAGGATTGAATAAACTGAAGTTTAAATTCCAACTAGAAGTATTAGATCAGTGAAAAGGCTAATTATTTCTATAGCCTTAAACCACTGGTGCTATAGTAGTGATAATGATCTAAGGAACAAATGCAAGACAAGTTTGGTAGGGGTGTGTAACTTCTATCACGCTAACTTAACACATTATGAATAAGCAGACAAGCTTTTGGTTACTTCAAATCTGGAATAAATACACTAAACTCCCAGGTTAAAAAATGACTGCACGATTTAAAAAAATACCTTTAAAACATGAGTTTAGGATTACAAAAACCCCATATTTCCTAAATCCAGCAAAAACAAACAAAAAAGCAGAAAATATCTCCATTTCTATGGCAAAGATTAACTGCCAATTTTTATGTTGCTCAGAATGAGAATCACTTTACTACTTTCGCTTACACTTCCCCACCATCACCTCGTGGTACTCTGTAGTTGTCTGCTACAATGCCCCTTTGACTGATCTAACACTTCTTATTAAAGTATAGCAACTCATAGCTGCTAGTGTGTAGTAGTGAAATACACTGCTTTCATTTCACACCTGAAAGCACACTTTTGTGCTCAAAAGATGTATCTTTGAAGCATATAGGTTAGAGTAAGAACATTAGCTTAAATTAAGCACTATCACACCACAAGGATTTTTATCTGTCCTGGAATTGGCTGCAAGATCAATTTGCAAAAATGTCAGTTACAGATACGCACTGTCATTTTTTATATACAAATATAATAGAGATATAAGGATAGAAACCTTGAGGTTTCTACCTTGAATTTTCAAAACCAAGTATTTCTTTGCTTTCTTTGTATTTTCTGTTAACTTAAAGGGATGGACTTTCTAAGAAACATGCAAACACGCACTATAAAACTTCACTTAACATATCAGTTTTAATAGTTAACAGCAGATTTACTTCAATAGATAACTCTTTTCGTAAGAGTGCAAGACATGACATCAAAGCATATCCTACTTAATATGGATTAAATTACATATGGAAATCACTTAATTACAATAAATCTTCTAACAACTTTTTGTTGAAGTTTGTTGCTTTACATACTCCAAGTATTCTGACACTCAGCTTGACCACTTCAGAAGAATTTAAATGGAAAAGACAGAAGTAAAAAATTCTACTATACTTCATGAACCAGAGTATTTTGTCTGGAAGGAACACATGAGGGTAAAAAAAAAACCTACACAATATAAAGTAGAGGGAAGAACAGCACTGAGATAGAAACACTAGCAGGGTAGAGGGAGAGTTGCCCACTTTTATGTAAAACATGTAATACAAAAATACCTCCCATGAGGGAAAAAAATAAACTAAGATGAGAATAAAGTGATAACCACTTCAGCACACTAAAAATGAAGCTTGCTCTGAGAGGTCAGAATTTAACTTTTCAGATCAACAATTTTTATCACCAAGTTTGAGTCGCATATTGACCTAGAAATACTGTCTATTGTTTTTCCACAGAAGGCCCTTTCAATCCAAAACCTGCATGCTTGTTTAATTAATGTCAATAACAGAAAAATGTTTAATCCGTTTAGAACATATAGTCATGCAAAGTACAGCAAAAATTAAGGGAGGAGTACAGTACACAGTTCTAAAGCTGAACGGGCAAAATGAGAATTAAAAGAAGTGTTAATCCAACCTTACTTTGGCTTTATTGATGATGCAGTGTTACTCACAATAGATGCTGATTGACTGTCTTGGCACCAAGAACACCAATGCCAAGAAAACAATAATAAAGAGACAAAAGCAAAGATGGAAAGAACCTTCTCCTTGAAGAGTAAAACAGTATGTGTTTTATCAAGGTTTTTTTGGAATGCTAAACTTTGTCTCATGTGGCTAACAAAAAGAAATGCAAAAAGAAAGATTGCTACTGTAAGAGAAATGAAACTTCAGAACACTCAATTCTGCAAAGTAGGCTACCTCCCCTCCCATACAGCAAAAGCAGGCAACACCTTATAATCTAACAGAGTATTTTCAGCAGAACTGCAGCTGGGAGTTGGTCAAGAGCGCAACATATATCCCATTGCTGGCAATGGAATAAAGCATGGGAAAGGCAGTGACAGAAGCAAGCAACTACATAAGCCAGACCAATAACTGAAAGCTAGCACTGTCTTTCAAATTAAAGAAAAATAGTGGTTACAAAAATGCATACGTATTCACATTATATGTATGTTTTTACTTTATAACAGTGTTATATAGTGAAGCCAATATATGTGAAAAATTGGAACAAGCCCTGACTCCAGTCAAATTCTAATACAGAAAAGTGTTATTAATATTTCACTCAAGATACGTGAAGTTACTATCGTATTTTTATGCCATGGCACTGCTTCTTAAAAAGGGCTGTACAGCAGCTTGAAAAGTTACTTTTTTTTCCCGTTTGGGTAACGAGGAGATTAGAATTATTTTAGTGTCAAGACTGCTCACATATTTACTCTAAAACTGCTGACACTTAAGACATCTCCATAGCAAATGTTCTTTGTGATTCCAAGAGATGCAATATTTTTAAAAAAACATTTAAAATACAGGAAATGTGGCATCAAAAGGACAAAAGCAAAAGTAAGTTAATTGCCAGAATATTTCTACCAGTAAAAAAGAAACCACTAACAAGCAACTGCACACCAGACCATAACCAGGACACTCAATCAGCATTAAACAACTTAAGAGTTAAATACAACTGCTTAGGATTCTTGAAGAAATTCCACCACTCAGGAAAACAGAAAGGATGGTTTAAATTTTTTAAATGTTACATTTTTTTTAATTATGTTATGATAAACAAAATGTTATTCTTTATTTCTTGATTCTGCACAATTACAGAATAAAAAGTAGATTAACCAAGAAACAACTGAAAACACAAGAGGCTGATGAATGGACAACCATATTTGTTCTGGTGCTAATTGATTTAGGCTATTTTCTTAAACTGTGTACTGTACTTACCCCATTCCATTCTACGCTCATACTCACTTCCTCGCCTCCATCAGGACCACTCTCGTACTTTACCACATCAACATTGAGGCTTTCTCGGCTTCGCCTTTTTTCTATGCTCTCAGGGTCATTCAGCACTTCAGCAACTCTCTGTTTATGAACATTGTCAAGACCCTGAGAATTAGAAAAAATGGCAAAAGGTTTTCTTTTATTGCAAGCTGTACTAACGCAATAACCACATCAAGAAAGAAGTCAAACCAACCCATTACTCCATCATCCCAATTCTACTTTCAAAGGGCAGCTGAGTTGCCCTTTATACACTGCAGAAATCAACAGGGCATGAAGTGGATAGACAGTTTGGTAGATAATTCAGTGACTTGCCATTCTTTTCCTCCTTCCCTATCACTTGTCAAAGCTTCACAGTGTTCACACAACTTACCTGAAGCCACCTGGCCACCAGCTTAATGTTTAAGCAATTCCTAGGTCATGAACAGTCAATGCAACTCTCAGTTTTCCATCTATCAAACAATACAGTATTTACCCACCTTTGGAAAGAACACTGCAGGTACCTAAGTATCTAATACCTGAGACACAGGTTGTGTTATTTAAAAATAGAGACATGATACTTGGCACAGTGGTATAATTTATTGTTCAGAAAGACATTAAATAGAAAATAAGCTTATAATAGAACAGACTATATTTGTGGTCAATAAAATATGTTTGCTTTGTGTTAAACAATGATCATCAATTACCGCATAACCCTTTAAATATCTTAAAATACCTTCTATAAAAATCATGTACTAAAAATAAAAGCAAAATCTTTAACAGAAACTAGAATGTAATAAGGCTCAAATCATACTTGAATTTTGTCTTCTTTAGAATAAACCCCATATATTCCACATCACGAACAGTATGCGGCAGGAAGAGATGCCAAGTCAATGCCTTACACATAAGAAAATATTCTACATCTTTCACTGTGCAACATTAGCAGCAAATTCAGCAGAGGATCTGTGTGACAAATCCATAAAGCCTACCACAATATAGAAAGTGAAAATCATGCCAAAATTCTTCTAAAAAGTAAAGTCCACGAATAAGAAAGAAAGTTTGTTTAGTGGCACAGAGAAATCAGGTTCTTGCTTCCATATAGCTGCTTTCCACTAACTGAAGAGCAGAACAGCCCTCCCTGATGGAATTCTACAAATAAGGAAGTATGAACATATAATGACCATATATTTTCACTTCCACGTGGCTCTATGGTGCAGAAAACTGGCTAGAGCTCTCAGACAGTATTGAAGCACAGGCTCAAAATGGCTTCTGCACCAATCTCTTCAGCAGCACAGAACACAAACCCCATAAAACTATTTAAAATCACCACTAAAGAGGTGAAGTGTCACATAAAGTCCCTGGGCTCTGTTCCAAAGCTATCATGACTCACTTACTTCACATGTTAATACACATATTTAAAAAATGAAGGGATGGGGAACTGCACTTCCCCAGTTTGATTCTGCCATGAAAGAGGAAGGACAAAGAACTTCACTGGTCTTCAAAAATCTAGCATTTACATCCCAGCAGCTAAAGCAAACAAAACATGCATGAAGGATAACAGAACTATGGAGGACTGGTACTTTTCCACACCTGGGAACAGAAGTACCTCTTTGCTTTCAGCTGAAAAGGGGAAATGGACTAACCCTGTCTGTTCTCTTTTAATTTAATGACCTAAAATAGAAAGGTAGAGTCAAACACTGCTAGTAAGACAGCACTATTTCCTACATGTCCAAATCCAGTGCTGTAAGGTGATATAATGGTAGACGTGGTATATGATGCACCAATGGAAACCTGAAGCATGCTTAAAAAAAACAAAGTAGCAGCAGCAAACCTCCAGCAGGATTAAGGAAAATGGAGAGAAGGAACAGTTTTTGCAGTGGTACTGGCAAGCCAGAAGTGGGCTGATTACACAGGGACTGTAAAAAAAGACTTCTCCAATAGCAAGATCCTCACACCCTTAATTCCCAAATAATCAATTCCAAGCTTCCCAGTGGAAATTTCAACTTGAAAAGCTGGTGAAGCTGGTGCTCTGTTTTGTTTTGGTTCTAATATATACATAAACAAACCTAAATACAGGCTAAGTTGCCTTATTACTATTACATTATTCCAATTTATCCTGCCTGTATCTGTTCATACCCAAAAAAAAAAGAAAAATCACATGTAATGGCAACAGCAAAACTAAGAACCAAAGGAATTATTTTAAGATGAAGTGCATCTTAGAATCATAGAATAGTTAGGGTTGGAAAGGACCTTAAGATCATCTAGTTCCAACCCCCCTGCCATGGGCAGGGACACCTCACACTAAACCGTTTCACCCAAGGCTCTGTCCAACCTGGCCTTGAACACCGTCAGGGATGGAGCATGCACAACTTCCTTGGGCAACCCACTCCAGTGCCTCACCACCCTTACAGTGAAGAACTTCTTCCTTATATCCAATCTAAACTTACCCTGTTTAAGTTTGAACCCATTACACCTTGTCCTGTCACTACAGTCCCTAATGAAGAGTCCCTCTTAAGAATCTTTATTTCTTATTTTCAGATCGAGACAATCCAAAAATAAGCCTTCAGTGAAAGTAAGTTAAAATCACCCTCAGTAAAAGAAAGTATCTGTATCAACTATCCCCCCTGCCCTTGAATTTTCCTTGCTGAAGAACCTTTGTCCCAGATTCATGTTTTCCCCTTACTAGTTTCATTCCATTTACTTGGCAAACTCTTGTAAGTTTTCCATCATTTTTTTGTGGAAGAAACAACTTAAACCATCTTATATCAAAGGGAACTATTCTTGAATTCACAAGAAGAGCATGAAGTTTGCCAGGAGCTTTTTGCTCTCTCCCTTTTCCAGAAATCTCCTTCTATATACATCAAACACTGCAATATCATTGTTTAAAATACCACTTTGAATCAGTATAAGACAAAAAATACCCCACAGAAACAAAACAAATCATTGTGCAAAAATGAAATTAAAATTGAACTTCCCAAGGGTTTTTTTTTTGTTCACTTATAATTTCTTATTTTGCTTTCCATTTTAATACTGACAAGCCATATTTTCTTGTCCTGTCTTGGGTACTTTTATACAAGACATTGTATCAATCCATCCAAAAGGGAAAGGAAGAAGAAAAAGCCAATAAAACCCCACAAGAAACCCCAAATCTCTCTCTCACCTTCTAAGACTGACAGAGTTACTTGAATTGTAGATCTGAGAGCACAGACACAGAACTTCCCTGCATTAAAAGAACAGACCCACCACTTAAACTGTAATATCCATCTAATCAGTCTGTAGAAGTAACAGCAACAACTAATAAATTTATAATGGTTTTCTAAAGGCCTGCATCAGTCAGTCAGCTGTACGCAGAAACAAAACACTTGAAAGTTTGATAGCTTCTTATTGAAAACAGAACAGAATTACTGGCAAACGAGATTATCATTGAAATTCTCCATCTTCCCCTAGCTACAGCCTCTCTCCCAGGACATGCAGGCAAGTAAGGAAGTAAGGGCTGCTGGCTATAGCAGTGTTTTCTGCTGTGACATTTTCCATGTAATTTCACCGTCAATTTGAATCATGTCCCCAGGATACAACACCGCTGCCTTAGCAATGAATCAGTTTCTAGTGTTAAGATGGTATTGGTTTATCATCAGTTCAGACTGAAATTAGAGATACTAAATAACCATAAACATACCAGACACTACATAGCTAAAAGTTCACATATTCTGTACATATGATAGACATTGAAGTTGAAAATCTGCATGATCACAACATAGACATATTATTAAGAATTTTCATACTTGCCTGTTTACGAGATCTCATTGCTGCCTCCTCTAATGTTTCAGCAGCTTCAAACTTGCCCTGTCGTCTGTAAAGCGCTCCAAGGTTCTTTAAGGTAGTTGTTACTGTTGGACTATTTAAAGAAAAAACACACACACATACACACTGAACTTCTCAATTCACAAACTAATAAAAACTTAAATATAGTATTTATCATATTAAATAATTACAAAAAGGAAGTCTCTTGAAATACACTACACTATACTGCATGTACATGGATAAACCTGTTAATTCCTTTCCAAATGCATTAACGGCTCACACCATGATTAGTCAACAGCTCTGGAAGTTAGCAAATAAGCCTCTAAATCTACTCAAGAAAAAACTGGAGTGCTGTATCCTTCTGTTTCTCATGTGCATCTGAAGGTAAAACTTTTGCTCAGTTTGAGTGTGCCCAACTGAATAACTGTGAAGCTTCCAGAAAATATGGCTATTCATGCATACAGTGACCATTACCGTAGCATGTGTTAGGCCCAAAACAAATTAACAGTTCATCAGCTTTTACTTTATCCTTATTTGCATTTTCTATGCTTTTAAACTATGCTTGAAGAATAAAAGGGAAAAAAAATAAAAATTGTACATTCCATTAACAAGTCTCACACTCCAACAAGACAACTTTGTTTCAGTGACACAGTATTAGCTCAGTCACCATATTGCTGCGTGAAGTTTTGCTCCAGTAACAAGAGAGAAAAGATTTCCTCATGCATTAGGATGAACTAGTACATCAAAAATAAACCAACAAAATGTATTGCACCCAGAGAGTTCAGGATGGAGAGAAAAGAACAGATTTCAACAGTTCAAAGGTTCTGCTACTAGTTAAATACATGAATTCAAATACTGAATAAATTAAAACGCCTCACTAAATATTATCAGTACTAGATGAAGGTTTCTTACCTTGTACCACTTGCACACTAGAAAAAAGGCAGTTAAGTTACAAAATTAAAGCAAATAAACCCTATTTCACCAAGTACAATCCAAGCAGAAGTCCTTGTTTCTCTTCTTCCATTTTAAAGTACACTTTTTCATTCACACGAAGCTATATTCCTTGAGCTTTATAAACTCAAATAATGCTGAACTGTGGCATTTTTTACTTTGTTTTCTTGTACCATCTAAAAACCTCAAGGCTCAGTTATTTGCACGCCTCCTTTTTGCTTCTGGCCCTCCTGAGAGCCCTTGCTGGGACAGGGAGAGCATGTATACCAACCAATGGAATAAAAAGAGAGAAAGGTGACCTACACTTTACCTGAAGTACTGCCAAGAACAACTGGTGAATTTTTCTTTCACTTACTAGATCTAACCAGGACTTGAAAACTTTTAGTACATTCCTGAAACCCTTTCTTGGGGCCTGAATTTTTAATACTATTGTTTTTACAGTGCAAAGCAAGCAGCTGGTTTGGTTTCATTTTTAAACATGCATTAATGCAAGATTTCTGCATACTGTGTATAGCCACGTTGTCTGTCCTATGAAGAAATTACCCACCTGTCAACTTTGCAAGCTTTGTACCAGCCACCATATTCTCCAAAAGTTGTGCCATCTTTTTGCTTTCCCTAAAACAAAAGTAACATTGAATGAAAATAACCAACTTGCAACTTAAGTAAAAACTCCAAAAAAGATTTATGGCAATGGCCTTACTTTGCATTCTTCCCTCTCTTCTGCATGCATCCAAATAGGTTTATTTTCATCTGATGAAACACAAGAAAATATATTACAGAAGAACAAAACTACAAAGCATTCATTGTTTTTATTTTCACCCTTCTGAAATGAAGCTGTGAACCAAGGAATTATACTATTACTACCACAAAAAAGCTTACTGTCCATACTACAAGCAGCAGATAAATAAAACATGTGTCTCTTCTTTATAGTTTTACAACTATGTCTTCTTTTATCTGAATTCTTAGAAACAGTTACTTCTGAGAAGCTTTGAAGTTAGCATATGCTGACATTGGCTTGTCATGTGCCTAGTTCTGGGCTAAAAACTGCACATTTATTTCTTTCATCATAAAAACTGTTTTGACATCCACTAAGTGGTACACATACTACTGTCATGGAATGCAATGTGATTTACAGTTGATAAAATGCATTTGACTTCAAAGTACATTATAATTCGCAATTTAAGGGTATTTTCCCCATTCTTTAAATGTATTAATGGAAGACTCATATTAACAACGTATTTATTGTAACATTAAAAATCCTGCACTGACTTTCACCTGTGTCTGGAAAGTCACAGATTTTTCTGCCTCTACAAAAATACCAAAATTGGTTTTGGTTGGGCGTAATGTACATTATGCCAGAAATACAATCCATAAAACAAACCTATCAAGTCTACCTCATGTAAGAAAAACTCGCCTTTCAATCAAATGCTACTGACATATCTAAATGCTTTCTTATGATGAATATACTTCAACATGTCTATTACCTCACTTTTTAAGTCTACCTCAAGCACACAATGATTTTGATCAGGATACAATTAACTTCCTGCAGATATTATTTCATAATAACTACCAAAATGACACATACATTCAAATCTAGGGACTCAGTTTCTTACCATCTACAGAGCCAAATTCCCGTTCGTGAGCACGAGTAAGAATCTCTTTGTATAAATCTTCCGCTTGCTTAAATTTGCCCTGTTTTAGATAGCAGGATGCCTAAAAACGAAATACCCCCCCAAAAGGTATCAGCACACTTTTATTTAGCTTGATAAATAACAAATACAATACATGCTGAATAAGGTGCATTGCAATTAATCAGAAAATCTTGCTTTTTTCTTAGATTTACTCTATAAAAGGCTCACCAGGTTATTCTTTGTTTTTGCAACATTTGGATCATCTGGTCCCAGCTTGGTTTGGTAAATTTCCAGTGCCCTCTGATAGTAGTATTCAACCTCCTCATATTTACCCTGGTTCTGGCACAGTAAAGCCAAGTTATTCAATTGTTTAGCAACGTCAGGGTGATCCTTCCCCAGGACCTGAAAATTAAATAACTTGTATTAAAACATTCTCCAATCATCATATCAGGGTTTAAAAATGCATCATTTAGAAATATACCATTAGTTTTTATTCCTCATCAAATCAACATGAGGATAACAAAAGAAAAATTGCATTTGAGAGATATGAAAATTACTCAATTCTATTAAGAACTGAGAATGCCGCAGAACAATTCG
The DNA here is from genome assembly GCA_009867235.2 of Psittacus erithacus. Lineage (NCBI taxonomy): Eukaryota > Metazoa > Chordata > Aves > Psittaciformes > Psittacidae > Psittacus > Psittacus erithacus. The sequence continues at coordinate 25,994 of WYDI02001574.1, forward strand.
TAACAGGAATAATACAAGTAGCAGAACAACATTATATGCAGTGTATTACACAATGCCTGAGGATGCAGGCATTCAGTGTCATGGACTAGAATAAATATCCACATAGTCATAGAATCATCAACTTCAAAATTTTAATGATGTTTCATTTTTGGCTCAAAAGCTTTTGTCAAATGATTACTTAACTATCAAAGGGGAAAGAAAAAGTGAAAGAAGGTTAATTACAAAATACAGAATTTACAATATACCCAGAGCGCTCCAACAGCTCCATAGGACTACTTGAATGTGCAACTCTCTTGAATTTCAGACACGGCTATCGACTAGGGCACTGATAACTGTGGTTTATCTGGCAGATCTACCCAGCCAAAACAAAAAACAAGTGAAAAAAGCAAGCTTAACCTTGCCCTCTCCCTCAAAAAAAATCCATTCAAAAGTGATGAATTCTTTTACTCATACCTTTTCCCTGATTTCCAGAGCTCGCTTACACAATGGTTCAGCTTCTTTGTACTTTCCGCGTTTACCATAAAGTACTGCAAGATTGTTTAGAGTTGCTGCCACCTGTCAACAGTACAGAAATTTTAATTACACTGGAATTTACTGATACAAATATGTGACAAATGAATATATCTGCAATGCATTGATGTTTTCAAATTTTCCATGCACAAGGTGGACCTCTTGAGATTTGCAAATGAAGAAATAATTATTATCGAATGCATTCATACACAAACAAGGAAAGGGAAAAAAAAAAAAAATCAAGAAATAGTTTTGCTTCATTTGTAGAAATGTCATTTAGTGCACACATTTTCCTCACATGTTCTTCTCTTACAAAGTTATTTTTCAGATCTATACTCAGAGCTGCCCTGCGTCACACAGGGTATATGAAGTGAGATACCACAAAATTTTAAACACCAATTACAAAACCTTGATTTAATTATCATTTAAAAGTAGCCATAAAACAAATTAGAAGGATCCCTTCAATATGAGTTTTATAAAGTGATTTGAGTAAGAAAATTAAAATCTTTCTTCATGAATTGATTTCCCATAGAAAATACATGCAATCCAAAATCAAATGTGTGAGAGTCATTTATGGTGAAACAGCACTGAATATAAAGCCCAAAAGGCATGTTAAATATTAAAGAGAAAAAGAAGCATGTTACATTGTGGCCTCCTACCTGTACTGTCTAGAGATAAGCCAGGTCTTAAAAACTTTCCTGTTGAGTTTAATATTAAAATGAGTTGAAAAAAATTCAGTGAAAAACACAACTGAAAATATGATATTGCATGTATACAAACCGCTGGATGATCTTTGCCCAAAGTCTTCTCACGGATAGCCAAGGCATCATTCAGGAGATTTGCTGCATCTTTGTATTTGTTCTGGTCTCTAAAGAGTCATAATTAATACATGGAATTCAGAAAAAGAAATAAAAACAAAGGTGACTTCAGTATTGGTCTAAAGATGCTAGTGCAAAAGAAGAGTAACTGAGAACATATTCAGGAACTGGGAAGTAAAAACATGAGCCTGTAACTGTAAAGTAGTTTGCTGGTCCAGGACTAGCATATACTACTGCTACACTGTTGTCCAATTTATTCCTCTAGATAAGCTAGAATTGGGTAATCAAGACAAGCCCCCATCAGCAGACAAAAAAAAAAAAAAAAAAAAAAAAATAAAGGGTATCAAAACCAGCTTCACTCCCAAAGAAAAGGCATAGGCAGAAATGCAGTAACTTTTTTTGGCTTTTAAGCATAGGGATACATGTAAGTACTGCAGGACCCTCCTGAGGGTTTCAATTTTTTTAAAAAAAGGGAATGGAAAATAGTCAAAAAATCTTAGTCTGAACATTAACAGGTTGTAGCCAAATATTATTTAGTTAATTGATACTTATCTACGTCAGTATACAAACCTGTACACCAAAGCAAGTATGTTCAACATAGTGGCAACATCAGGATGATCATGACCTGAAGTCTTCTCTAGGTCTTCAAGAGCTTGTTTACAGAGAGGTACAGCAACCTCATATCTACCTTGAGAAGCATACTGAATGACAAGATTATGAAGGGTCCTTAATCTTGCTGGAATTTCATAGCCACCTTGTTGGGCAGCAGCTGCTGCACTGCTATGCTGCTGTTGGACTGAAAGAAACACGCAAGATTTAAAGATGTTTAAAAGATGACTGTAACTAAAGCATTTAGCATTACTGCTAAAGCAACAAAAAAATGAGACTCACTGAATTTTATAAAGTATTAGTATTGGAACATACTTCGCAGCAGTCATGCTGTCTTCAACAGTGACAGTGAAACTACGACCATTTAATTCTTCATGTTCTGTCCATTACTGTGTTATTTTACACTTCTATTAGCTCAAAGGCCCAAATGTAATAAACCAAAGAAGAAAGCAGGAAACTATTTCACCTCAGCAAATAATTATCAATTCCCAAGATTATATCATAATTTTGCACTTACAAATATCGATGTTACCCTATGGAAAGGAACATTAACATTGACAAGCCAAATACCTGCAGAAAAGCTCCGACGATTTGTTCTTTTTCCTTTATTCTTCTCTAAACATACCTTTTTTGTGTGTGTGTTTTTCCCTTTTTTGCTGTACCAAAGAGTACTTAAGGTTGGCACATAAAGGATTAAAGATCTGGCATAGAATCATAGAATAGTTAGGGTTGGAAAGGACCTTAAGATCATCTAGTTCCAAGGCATCGAGTCAAGGCCAGCGACACTTTCAGTAAAACCTTTAGGTTTTACTTACTAACCTTCAGGCTTAGCCACTTGTTTTCTAGAAGCTCCTAACCTTAGGTTGTTACAACCACCATGCTCCAATTTCCTCCTTTACCCCTCCTCTCCCTCCCAAATCTACTACTGCTTTTCTCTTCCTCTGGGAGATTTCTGGGACAATGTAGAAAATTCCCTCCTACTCATTTACATTCAATTCTAAACAACACACAGGATAAGGGCTCCAGCAATGAGCCTGACTTTCTTCTTTCTATGGACAAAAACCACTCTCACCTCAAGTAGGAGCCTTTTTATGTCAGCAGCACCATACAATTCCAAGCCTACACCTACTACCACTGCTTACCAAAGCACTGGAGCATTTCAGTATTTTTCCTGGAGGTCAAGGAAATTACTGACCGATCAACTTTGAAATAAGGTAGGTGGATTATGCAGGTGCATAGACAGCGTTGTCATCCAACCTTTCTACTACAAAATTCTAGGGAAGCAAGCCTGAGCTCAGAAGGGAGCTCATGGTCAACACTAACCTATCCTAAACTCTTCAAGTCTTCCTTCCATTGCTAACTGTGGATAGCATTACCATGCTAGGAAGAATGCAGTGTATTTTGTGTATGTGCCCGTAAAGGAAATTTGAAAGTCTGATTACACAGGTGGGACCCTTTAGGCATTTTTTTCTGCAGTCACTTGTCTACTGAGAACCATTATATTACTAGCATACTGCCTATACGCTATAGTATCAATACATTATATAATACCAGCTTTACACCCACAAAACCCCCAAAATTTCACTAAGCAAGGCTTATCTATTAATGGCTTCTATCAATCGTACTACCAAACCTCTACCTCAAGCTTCACAGCATATTCACGAATCCTGACCAGAAGACAACACTTCTAGAAGGAGTAGTAAAACTAAGGAAGACAACCTCAGAAAAGGACAAAATATTATATGAGAAAGATGTTGTCATGGGTTCAGCAGTAGCAGTCATTTTTTCTCCTTCTTAGTGGCTGGTGCAGCACTGTGTTTCTAAC
>WYDI02001575.1:0-40333 GCA_009867235.2 Psittacus erithacus
TTGGTGTCATCGGCAAACTTGCTGAGGGCGCACTCAATCCCACTGTCCATGTCACCAACAAAGATGCTGAACAAGACCAGTCCCAACACTGATCCCTTTTGCGTGTGGATTGCATGCAGCCACCCAGCCAGTTCTTTATCCACCGAGTGGTCCACCTATCAAATTGATGTCTCTCCAACAAGAGACAGGGTGTCATGTGGGACTGTGTCAAATGCTTTGCACAAGTCCAGGTAGATGACACCAACTGGTAGCAGAAATGTATTTCAGACTTTCAGGATTTTGTCCTCTGTTAGCGGTGTTCAGTCTTCCACAGATGAACTTTCATCTTCTTTCTCTTTGCTTCTACTCCAGTCCTTCATTGTTTAACCCTAACATGACTGACTTCCCCTTGGGAATCCCTGACTCCGATTGCTGCCTTCTCAACGTACTGCTTCCTCCACAGTGCCAGCTCTAACTGTGCTGGCTAATTCATCCATGCTCTGGTTCGCTCATTGTTAACCTGTAACATGGCAAAGTTAGCTGGCTGGGACCTGAATCAGCAGTTTTTCAGGATTTATGTATGTAGGGTGAGCAGGACTATGCTACCTCTGAGTTTTTCACGTACACCAGTGATGGCAGTGTCTTGCACACAGACTGGGACTCCATGGAATTCAAGGGAATGAAAAATACCTATCTTGTTTCTTAATATCTTCCTTTAAAAATTGATATAATAGGATAGGCTGCTACCTGATCTCTTGTTGACATGAAAAGTCAGTCTTGCGAATATTGTCATCTGCTTTTCCTATTTACAAATTTTCCTTTTCTCTCATTCCCTTGCCCGCAAGGTGAGAGTGATACCCTATTTTCTTTTAAGTGTAAATTATTTACTCTTGGACAGTAGTCAAGTAGGATATTGCAAGTAGATATCATTTTTAAAGTAGGTTGAATGAGCTGACAGCAGAAATCAAAATTCAATCATAAGAATGATTCTGCCAAATTATTCGTATTGTTTATTCTTTCCTTTGTCTTCACTGACCCCTTCAAGAAAAAGTTCTTCATAAATGAGCTTATCTAATACCTACCCAATTATTTCTTTAACAGTATTCTGGGATGCATTTCATGATCAGTTGTGGTTAGTGTTTTAATTAAACTTTTGCAATGTATCTGCCTGAAAATATAGCCAGTGAGACAGACATACTTGTTCTATGGGAGTTGATTGACAGAAGGGAACAGATTGACTTGGCATGTTAGTAAGACTCATTAATCTTCTTCAAGTACATACTGGGAAAACATGGAGTTCTCTCAACAAGCTGCTATCAAAACAGAGTTTCCGTTTGAACTGTTGGAAAACTAACAGTACAAGTGGAAGTTATAAGCAAAGAGTGAGATGCTTTTGCAGAAGGATGAAACATTGTAGTTTGGGCTTTGTCACTGTGTGTAATGTACTTTAACATTTAGAACAGGGTGGCGCTTGTTAGAAAATAATCCATTATCACCTAAGTCTGAAGTTTTGGGCACTGGGTACAAACTTGGAACTTAGGGATTGAAATCATGCTATGGGTCTTGAGTTATAGATTATTTTACTCCTTTTATACAGGACAAATATGCAGCTCCTTAAAAAGTGTATATTAGGTGCTTTTATACCTATCTAATGTGACAAAAATATGGAAACATAGATACCTTAGATGAAGTACACCAGAGGGGTTTAAAAGGAGCTGAAGGTACATCTTGCTGGAAAATCAAATTAATTAGAAGTGCAAGAAATCACAATTTCACTCAGTACTTCTGACCAGCTTCTCAGCAGACAGACTTTAAACATCTCTCATACATGACATGTATCCGACAAGTTTTCATGTTTCTTATACTGAACACTTAGCAGAAAAGGCTGATTTCTTTTTTTTTTTTCTGGATTCTTATATTAATTAATAGCTAATATTTTAACCACAGGTGACATCTGACAATCGTCTGCAATCTACTCTTATAATTTTTATTGCACCTAGTAACAATGAATTTATCATCTGAAAATATGTCCTTTTAACTTAGAATGCAGAAAGTCATTCCAGCTGAGACATATTGAAGGGAGAAGTATAACGAAGTATTTTGGGAGGTGTATACACATGCACAATTATATTTATGAAATGCCCTGGAAATCTATCTGATCCAGATGCAACCGATGCAAGAAACTTAATTTTGCAATGGGCTATGAATGTCGTTTTTACACCCACTAAACTCAACAGGATGTTTAGTACATGACAGAATTCCCTAAAGACAGGAAAAAGCTCAAGAGCCCAGACAGGAGTGGTCATAAGGAGGAAATGAGCATAAAGTTCTTTTCAATTATAAATCAGATTTATGTACAGCACAGGCCAAACAGTTCAGATGATCTGAAATGGTGATCACAAAGAGTCTGTTGACCTGATTTTTTTTTTCTTACTTTCTTTTTCATTACACTTCCCCTAAAGCACAAAGGGGACTGAATTTACAGATTTTTTCCTACCTCAAACATACAACTTAGTTCTATGACATTTTTCCATTTGTAAAATGTAAAACATATTTTACTGATGTTGTAAATATTACGGGCAAATTAGATGCTATCAAAACCTCCATAAAACATTCAAAGCAGCATCAGCATCTGCTTCACATGCAATATATTGTAAAAAGAAGCTTTCTCCGCTTTCTTACAGGAGACATTTTTATGTACATTCATTGTATTTGCAAAGCTTTCTTTTCCAATGCAGTGTCAATTGAATGGTTATACACCATAAATCGTAGCAGGCATACAAACACACATAGAAATAATACAGATTGCAATACACTTAAGCATGGGATATGTATATTGGAGTAAAATTGGACATTGTTAATAGAAGTTTCCTGGTAACAGAATTGCTGTAATAGGAAGTTTTATTCATATTTGGTCTCACAGGCATGCTCAGGGTGACATGCTCTGCTCTGAAATGTAAAGCTGACAGCAAGATACAATGCCCAATGATATTGCATGCTTCCAAGACAGAACTTGGCTACATCTTCCTTGGTCCTCTTAGCATAGCTGTCTGCAGTTCTTACATTTTCAAATCTAGGCTCATGAATACATGTCCCCCAGGAAGGGTGTCATCGATATGAGTTTTAGAAATCAGGAGAAAAAGAAAGGCATTTTCAGTGATGTTCATCCGTGTTCATCGCCTCCTTTTGGGATGTTCACTGGGTCATTACATCCTGCACTTTCAAAGACCATCAAAGGTCTTCAGCCATCTGGAATCAGCAGGCCTATGTAGGTACTCACTACTTTGGAAAATTAAATCCATGGTTTCAGCTGAGCATCCAAACAGCAAAACTCATATATGTTTGGAAAGTGTTCTTCAGGCTTTCTTGCCACTGAGAAACGGATAATACCAAAGGAGCTCCTAAATGTATTTAGTTAGAACTTTTTGGACAATGTTTGTCAAAGTGCACAGTATAATTGATCCTAAATCTTTGCAGAGATGCACCCATTCAGGTTTTCTGTAGTGGGGTTTACAGATTTTCAGTACTTAGAAGAAGTACTTCTTGTGATGCAGCCCAGGATATGGCTGGCTTTCTGGGCTACAAACACACCTTGCTGATCCATGTGGAGCTTCTCATCAACTATCATTCCCAAGTCCTTCTCCTAAGAGCTGCTCTCAATCCAGTCTCCTCTAGGCCTCTGTTTATGCTTAGGATTGCCCCAACCTAGATGTAGGACTTTGCACTTGGCCTTCTTGAACTTCACAACATTTGCACAGATCCACCTGCCAAGCTTGTCAAAGTCCCCCTGGATGGCATACCCTCCCTCCAGCATGTCGATGCACTACACAGCTTAGCGTCATTGGCAAACTTGCTGAGGGTGCACTCAGTCCAGCTGTGCATGTGACTGACATTAAACAGCACCAGCCCCTGAGGAATGCCACTCGTCACCGCTCTCCATTAGGACATTGAGCTGTTGACTCTCTGAGTGTGACAATTCAACTAATTCTTCATCCATCGAGTGGTCCTTCCATCAAATCCATACCTCTCCAGTTTAGAGACAAGGATGTAGTGCTGGACGATATCTAATGTTTTGTACAACTCCAGCTAGAGGATGTCAGTGGCTCCTCCCTTAGACACCAACTGCATGACCCCACTGTAGAATGCCACCGAAGCTGTCAGTCATGATTTGCCCTTAGTGAAGGCCCGTATTGGCCATCAGCAATCACTTCCTTGTTTTCCATGTGCCTGAGCATAGTTTCCAGGAAGACCTACTCCATGATCTTGCTGGGTACTGAGGTGAGACCAACTATAATTTCCCAGGTCTACACTTTTTTGCTTTTTAAAAACAGGGGTTGCATTTCCACTTTTCCAGTCAGTGGAAATTTCACCAGACTGCCACAGCTTTCTAAGTATGATGGATAGTTGCTTAGCCACTTCCTCCATCACTTCCCTCAGGACCCATAGATGGATCTCATCAGGTCCCATGGACTTTTGCACCTTCAATTTCCTTAGATGATCTCAAACCTGTACTCTACAGTGGGCCATTCTTCATTCTCCCAGTTCCTGCCTTTGCTTTTTTGCAACTTGAGTGGTGTGGCTGGAGCACTTGCCAGTGAAGACCAAGGCAAAAAAGTCATTGAGTACTTCAGCCTTCTCCACATCCCACGTATCCAGGTCTCCTATTTCCTTCCGAAAAGGGATCACATTTTTGTTAGTATTCCTTTTATCACCAACCTATGGAACCTTTCATTGCGTGACCATATATAATACTAGAGCCTTCATAAATGTATACCATATATAATACCAGGAGCCTTCATATATAAGGCTTTTTTTGAAATACAAGATCAGGAGTTACGCATTAATGTATTTCCACAGATCTAAGACTTAGAAACTTGTAAACTTTCCCTGAGACCCCTTCATTCGCACTCAGATAACAAAGGATTTTGGTGGCATTGAGACAAACAGCTCCAGTCAAGTCTGGTGAAGCCTGAACTGGAGTACAAAAGAAGTAAAGATGGAGAAACAATGTCTGGAAATTTCTGTGTTCATAATTCAGTGATATTTCAGGAATAGGCAAAGGCCTGTGCTTCTGGAATTAGAAGCTTTATTGGAATATCTTTAAGAGAGAACTTGGTTTTGACCTGAGTTCAGCTTTTGCCACTCATAGTTCCTTCAGAAATTTCTGTCCAATGTTTCACATCAGTGCTCTGTCCTTGCTCTTCATTCACCTCCCTGATCTTTTGAAGTGTAGATGAGGACAAAGGAAACAAGCCAAACGTTTATGTTAACACTTTCATCCATGTCAACGCTGAACGAAAGTGGAAGTACAAACAGTACCTCTCATGGGGTACTATGATGAAAACCACATAAACTCAAGGGTAATGGCCACCAGAGAAATAAGATCTTAAATGATTAATATTACATAGTGAGACTGTTTCAGAACCTGAGGTAAATGGGGATAAGACAGCAAAAGAGATGCACTATCTTGGCGACACTCCAATAAAGTTAACTGTGAAGCTCTACGCAGAAGTTTTATAGTTCAAACCCTTCAGGACAGAGGTTGACGCAGATACCAATCAATGACAGAAATATTAAAACCAACTTAAAATACTGTTTGTATCTGAGAGTCCTGATGCTGTTAATCCAGACACAACAGTTCCAGAAGCACCAAAGCTGCTTATGCAAAAGCAGTTATCTGAGAAATTGTTGTTGAATTCTTGTACCATTTTCATACATTGACCATAGAGGCTGCTATGTTAATTCAGAAAGTGCACAGTAATGGTTCAGTTTTTACTAAAAATTCCTTTTTTGCTAATTACATGGGGCATTTTGAATAAATTATTCATACACAATTTAACCTCTTTTAAACAAATGCTTTTAATCTGTTTTTTATCTATTGTATGCAACCCCTGGTTTTTTTTCAAGTATATGTTCCCAGAATAAATAATACTGATGCTAGTAGCTAGCATGGGCTATTTTGGAGGAAGGATACTTCAAACATCCATTTCTTTCTTATGTATGGGTGCCTGGCAATGCTAAGTTGTACCACAGACCATGCAGTAAGTAGATTCAGCAATAAAACTGACTGTAAATTAATCAAATATTGTCTTTGTCATAATGATGGATCATGTACAGTCAAGGTTCTGACATGTTATGGGTTAGAAGGGACTATTCCTTCACCTTACTTGCTCTATTTTTCAAAATGCATACAGCAATTCACCTAGAAATTCTCTAAACTGCTGGTTGGTACACATGGCAAGTCTGTTTTCACATGACATTTGAATTGTAGTTGAGATATTATGACAAGCTGCCTTACTGTCTAGGTGCTGAGCACTTTAGCAATGTAGTATAAATTATCTTACAGGATTACCAATGATTTATATGTGGTTTTCCTAATCTTCTGAGTTTTGCCAAGATTAGACTTTCAGTTATTATTTATTTCTATGTCTCTGCAAAGATGAAAAGTGAATTATTCACTTCTGTATCATAGACTCGTATGGCCGGGAGGGATCTCAGAGGCTCTCCCATCTGTCCCCCTGCCCTAAGAGGCATCAGCATTAGATGTGTTAGTCCTGACAGATGCTTTTTTAAGGTCTTCTCATGGATTTTCAGTGATGGAGTCATCACAACTTCCTAGACAGTCTGCTCAATGTTTCCCCATCCACACTGTTCAAAAGAGAGTTTGGGTCTTTTTAACTAATGTCCTTTCTTTGATTGAAACACACTATTTCTAATCCTTGCTGGCACTGGCCTGAGGAATAGACTGCTCTCCTTCACACCGCAGTAGTTATTTGTGTATCTGAAGACTGCCACCATTCCCACATTAGGTTATTAGTTTCTTCCACTCATTTCTCATAGACCAGATTTCCTTATTCTTCCTCTTCAAGTTCTCTAGCTTGACTGAAGCCCTATAATCAAATTGCAGACACTGGGTGGGATTTCATCTTCACTGGAACTTCATTCCAGTTTCTATGATATCTACCACTGAGCAAGGCACCAGAGGCTTATATTCCCCAGTGGGCTCATCACCTCCTTAAAATCAGCAGTGCTCATGGCAAAATTGCATTTCATTACAAAGCGGATGCTTGATTTTGCCCAGATTAATTGCATCCTAAACTCTAACGTCATAGAATCATAGAATCATAATACATATGTACTGGGGAAAACTTATTTGTGTACAGTAGGTGTATAGACAGCTCATCTTGTAGATGCCAGAATAAGGTAATACAAATTCTGGAATGGTGCTTCTAGAGATAATTGCTGTTAGTATGCTGCTCCCATGCAGCCTCCTTATACCCATACAGATAGTGCAGGCTCATACCATCTTGTCCTCATCTTCCTCTTCAGAAAGGGATGAGACTCATACAGCAAATCTGTGTCATCTGTCTGTGCCATACAGAGGTCACAGGTATCCCAGGGTGTCTAAAATAGCACTAGATGCCTACACTTAGGCAGCTGAAACCTTCTGTGTCTTTGTGGTTACGTTCTTCCTTAGATTTATAAGGAAGAGTCCTATTGCACAAAATGCATCTAGAAAAAGGTGGCGTGTTGCAGAAAGTCCTTGGGGATCAGGACACCTCAGGTCTCATTCAAGCTCATTCACTGATTCCAGCCTTAGACAAAACTGTTTCTTTGTCCTGAAAATCTGACAGAATGGAGATAAAAAGGGAAACAAAGAATATCTCTTCCTTTGCATTTCAATCTCTCCTCTGATGTCTAAGCGCTATTGTAAACCAATTAATATATTATGCTTATAATAAAACTGACATTTACAGAGAGAGAAACTACTCATTTTTATTTCAGAGCATGCTAGATATAAGGCCAAATATATTTACCCCAGGAATATTTTTGTACTAGAGGGAGAGTTTCTGGCCCATAGAAGGAAAAGTAAGCTTTGCACCCACAATTTTAACTGCAATCTGTTATTAGACCCAAAACCAGCAAGGTGTGATAGCAAGGCTCAGTATACCAGGACTGGGGTTTTTTTATATCAGATAACTGTAGAATGAGGCATGGAGGGAACTCTTCTTAGGTTTTAGAGGGTTTTCTTATGGATTGTTCCTCTGGCTGGTGTGCCAATGCCGTCTCTATTTCTTGTAAGTTTAGTGTTCATGTTGTGTCAGTGCTTGTGTCTACCTATGCTAGATCTAACAATTAGGAAGCATTTTCTGATATTCAGTTTGCAGTTTCCTTTATTCATCTAAATGCCCCATTAGAGCTTCATTTTGAAGGCTTGTATATTTCTTAGATACTAATGCTTTTTTCATTTATTTGCTCCATCGTATTTGGTATTAAATGCAGATAGTGATCTTTGCTTTTTTTTTGTGGGAAAGGTTATTATTTTTCTTTTTATCACATGGATGTCTGTAAGTAACATGCAAAATTATCTCTCCTCTTCTCTTGCAGAATTGCAGACACATAGTGCTTGACTGCAAAGCACTGTAATTTTCATGTGGGTTTTTTTTTTCCTAACACCCTGCATTTAAAGTTTCACATCTGCAGATCTGAAGAGGAGGATGTAAAATAAAAAGCACACAGTGTTCTCAGGAAAACAAAAGGAGAGTGGGTGGCTTTAGACAAAACGATTGCCTTGTACTTCTGACACTGATTATTTTGTTTGGTGTACATAAGGCTCTAAAGGAGAGAGTCCATTTGGGAGAGACATCTGCACTCTGAAATTGCCCAGTTCAATGGGATACAGGTTAGTCTTTGGCTGAAGAAAGGATTCAGATAAATTCAGACATAAATGAATGTTCAATGTTAAGGGAAGAATACTGCATTCCTGAACGGATGTTAAACGATGTCGGACAGCTCTAAAGCATACCCCTTAAAATTACAAGATCGTATTGCCTCCATGTCCTCCTTGCTTATTTGCACTGAAGCATCAGTGGCAAAATATGGATTGTCTCTCTGACTCTATCCAAAACAAGGCTTTGATTATCCTCAGCTGCCAGGCAAACTAAACCCCAGGTATTATCACAAGACAGACATACTTTCAACTGGAGATATAATTTACACTGAATTAATGGTCAAAGCATTTATAGCCGACCTGAGCATAAGTAGGATCATAACTAGAACCAAAGGCATTTTTCAGGTAAGAATTTATTTTTATGTCTTGTATATCTCAATCCAGGCTTTGAATGTCACCTTTTTCTACATAAATTATAAGTATTTCTCAGGGAAGTGATGGGCATTTGCGTAGAAATGAGGAATTATGAGATTTCACTATAGTAAACCTAAAGGGAATGCATTTTTTCTTGCGTGTCATTGAAAACAAGGTTAGTAGAACTTCTTGGCAAACAATCAAAAAGCAATATACTATACATCCATGTAAAACTTGTCTGATTCAATATTTGCTTTAATTAGGCTTGCTGCAGCTCTTTGTAGGGCTGGTGATCCCTTCAGAGAGCCAGCATTTCAGATTAGGATTCCTTTGAAAGACTTGCCATACTTGTCAATTAAAAAGAAAATCCTTCCCTCACCTTCTTCTCCCTTCCTTGCAAGGAAAAGAAAAAAAAAAAGAAATAACAAATTTTCAGCATTAAAATAATATTTTCACCATTAAATACCAATGAAAAATAGTTCAAAGCATGGTATTCCGTACTTTTTCAGAAGGCTAATCTAAGGGACAGAAAAGTTATACAATTTAATCTAGGTAATGTGACATACTTAAGGAAGGGTCTAGACTGGAATGTAAGAGGTTTACTCTATTTGTTATCTTGGGAATTTACATAATTATCATCTCATACTTAGGAACAGCATGAGAACAATCATAGAATCATAGAATACCAGGTTGGAAGGGACCACAAGGATCATCTATCTGGTCCAACCTTTCTTGGGTCTATGACCCATCTTTCACCCTGTCCAGCTGAAACTTTAGTGTCCAGCTTTGGGAAATCCATCACTTCCCTGGGGAGATTATTTCAATGGCTGATTGTTCTCAGTGTGGAAAATTTTCCTTTTGTGTCCAGTTGGAATCTCTCCAGAGTAACTTGTGCCCATCACCCCCCATCTTTTCCATGTGACTCCTTGTAAAAAGGAAGTCTCTATCTTTTTGTAGCCACCGTTTAAATACTGGAACATGAGGATAAGGTCTCCCTTGAGCCTTCTTTTCTCCAGGCTGAACAGTCCCAGCTCTCTCGGCCTTTCTTCATGTGGCTTCCAAATCCTCAGGTCATCTTTGCAGCCCTTCTCTGGACACTCTCCAGCCAGTCCACAGCTTTTTTGTAGAGCAGGGACCAAAACTGAACACAGGATTGCAGGTGTGGCCTTGACAAGCGGTGAGCAGAGTGGGACAATGGCGTCCTTATCTCTGCTGGTGATGCCCTTGTTGATGTTCCCCAGCATCCCATTAGCTTTGCCACAGCAACACACTGTTTACTCCTACTGAGCTTGTGTTCCTTAAGACCCCAGCTCCCTTTCCACAGAGCTGCTCACCAGCTGGGTAGATCCCAGAATGTGCTTTACTCTTGGATTGTGTTTCCAAACTGCTGCTGCAATTCATTCTTTTTTTGATATATATCGTTCCAAATGCATGGTGTTCAGGGTAATTTAGACAAAAGGTAATGATTTTAATTTGTGGGAAAATCCTTGTTCTTTTGAAAAGGCTGAATTGGTCCGAAAATGTTTGATGTCAGAATTTTCTGCAGAGTAGAAGCTCCCAAGAGACATTGAAATTGGCAGTCTGGTTACATGTATTTCTACAAGGCTATCAGGTTTACAGGGCTGCAGGAGAGATTTCATAAACTCCCTGGTTTTCGGACAAATCACCCAGGAAGACTACCCCAAAAGTAAGGACCATGTATCTCCACAGTGTCTGGCTTTAAGTGCTTTTATACCTCACAGCTAAATCAACGTTGGAGGTGTCTCACAGAGGGCTGAGTCTGGATTGACATGCCTGATTTCTTTTTGGTAACTTTATCCAAAATTTTCCAATCACTACTAACATAAAGCATAGTACAAAAACCTCCTCTGCTTCTTGGTTTTAAGAGGACAACTGACTAAGCATTGAAAACATCTATTAAGATACCTTACAAAGGTGTTTTTTTTCCTTAGAGCCTAATAAAATAGCCTCTGGATGTTAAAGCTTTAAATGAGACAATAAACTTCATCGTGTTGATATTTTTTTAAGGCTCTTTACATGTCATTGTTAGGATGAGGCTTTTAACATTAAGATAAGGCTTTTAACATCCATAGCTTCAATACCAGGCAGCAAAGAGTAAAGCCAATGGATGTGGGTTTCTAATGTTTCCAAAGCATTCCCCAGGAAATGCAGATACTGCTATGCTTTTCAGGGGGTGTGTAAAGATTCTGCTTTGGAATTAAAATGTGTACTCTTCTAGATACACAGATGTTTACACTGATGTTGAAAAGTACCATTTGGGTATATTGCTCTTTGCATTCCACTTTCTAAACACATCCTGTCAGAAATGCTGAGGGACTGGATTTTCTTCTGGTGGTCTGCCTAGAGAAAGCAAAGAAAATACCATAGGCGTTGTCTGTCCATTCTTTTTCACTGTCAAGGCATAGCAGAAACCAAACAAAGTAATGGAGGTAGAAACAAACCAGGAGAGGTGAAAAAGAGGAAGTAAAAGAAGGCCTGAATGAAAGCCAAAGGTGTGGAAAATCACTGACCATTTGAAAGAAAAATAAATTAATAAAAGGTGAAATAAGCCAGTAGAAACAGAGATAACAGCTCAAAACGAGAAGAGAAAGGACGCTCTTTACTTTCAGTGTATTAATGGAATGGTAAACCTAAAGTGGAAAAGTTAAGGAAAAAAACATGAAAGCAGAAAAAGAAACCATAAAGAGATGAAGAAAAATAAAACCAAGAAATGCTGTAATAATTCCAAGGATCTTATTTACAGGGAAGTGCTTGTAACTGTGCCTGCTGTATACTTATATGTATTAATGGCACATACTGAAAATACAACGAAAAGGAAAGAATCTAGGCTTAATGTGATTGTGATTTTCTAAGCTGTGACACTTTTTAACATTGACATGATACACCAGGAATCTAACTGAGCATGAAACTTAAGTAAATGCTGGAAATTAAGCCCTTCAAGAATCCCATTCACTGCCATAGCTTATTAAAGCATGTATATGCTTAAATGTACTGCTGGATAAGGGCTTCTGCAGAATGTTATCTTGCAACACCTACAAAAGTAGATAATGTTTTAAACAACATCAGTTTCCCTCATTCAAAGTTTTTCTATGACATCGTAGGTTTCTGTGCAGATATTTTGGATCCCTTTTCAGTTGAATCTTTTCCCATATCAGTTGATTTTATGAGCAAATGAAAGTCATCTTTTCAGGACAGACTAATGTTTATCTCGGGTGTAGCCTACGGTGCCACTGCCACTCCATTTGCAAAATTCTGAATCAAGAAAATAAATTTACAAGACAAAGCTGCTGTAGGAAGGGAACGTTTTCAGCACCACACACTCAAAATTAATGAGAACGGGAGGTTCAATTGAAGGGATGGGGCTTGGAAAATATAGAGCAAAACTGCACATGCACCAGATTATTACTCTAGCACATTCACTAATTAATCATAAAAAACAAAGCGATGGCAAATAGCAGATTTCCTAGTCTGTATTCTTGTTTTCTAGCAGATATCTCCTTAAATCCTGCTTATATGATGACTTCCTTGACACAGCACTCAGATAGGGATGTATCAGAGACATCAGCTACAAATTGCACAATTAATCTAAGGTGACCTGAGTAATTCAGCTAAATGAGGCATGATCTGAATATTGAAAGGTAGAAGGTATGCAGAAAAAGGGAGCAGAGCACTGAAAGGATTGGATCTTAGCTCAAAATAAGACACAGAGATTCTGGTTCACTGTTTCCCTGCACTTTTTATATTTATTTGCATCTCTGTACAAAGTGGATGTTGCATGAGATAAAAGAACAAGTAAATAAAGGTGCATCTCAGTAGTACTGTTCAGTGGTAAAGTAGGACAGAGCTGTAATTTAACACATGGGGTAAGGCTATGCTAAAAGGCAGCCAAAACCCCATTCACTTTAGCAGCACTCTCTCTGCTCTCTCAGATCTCTTCACTGTAACTTTAAGCCTGACTTTCACAGATTTGTATAAAGACGACAGTCAATTGAATTTCGCTTTCAACAGCCCTAATAGCTCATCATATTTTTTCCATCTGATTCATTTGTGTTATTCCATGGTTGTATTTGCACCAGCTGAAAAACCTGTAGAAGATTTTCTTACCCCATCATGACCAGGGCGCATCTGGCCCATGTCTCACCACAATAATTTAATACCTGTGTTCTACCAGTGCCGCTTTTGCAGATTTGCACCATAGCTCAGATTTATGAAATGAGCTGAGCTTAAAAATATTAATAATTCTTAATACAAAGCAGGAAGAACAAAACAAAACCAAACAGTTGTGTGGAAAGAGAGTGAAAACTGGGGAAAAAGGAAGAAAAATCTTCAAGCTTTTGTGAAACCACAGCCAAAGAGAATAATGTACAAGCTGAACAGCAAAAGCAAAAGCACTGTTGATGACAACTAACTTTATTCAATGATAGGCAGAGTTTAGTGAGCTGTCTGAAGACAGACTGCCCTAACAAAAGGATTAATTTCCACTTGTGCTGGTGAATTGTTCAGAGGAATGAATAACTCCTTGGGAGTTTTTGCTACAGGAGCAAAAAACTATGCTAAAGCAGCAGCGTTATGTACCTTTGATGATGCTGGGGCATCTTTCAGACAATTGTCTCTTTTTTATACTCTTATACGAGTATCACTGTTCAGTTCAGAGCAATTTTAAATGTATCCTTATCTCTTTCTTACATATCTCCTATAAATCTTATCTGCTGGCTTTGTGGAGGAAGGGACAGTATAGAAGAGTATTGTAAGAGCTGTTTGCTTTACGAGCCAAGGTAAAATGTACAAGTCACAGTCTATGCAGCTGCTGGGAACGTGCCTTTTTCCACGTGCAGCTCAGGCAGCCTCTTTTACAATTCCTTTTAATTTTATTATTTTATGAAGAGAGCTCTTGCAGTCCATTATAAGCTACTACCAGAATCAATTAAACATGACACAGTAAAACTGCAGAACAAAGGACAGAAGCTTCGCAGGATACAGTATGTTCAATTAATTATTCCATTGTGAATTAGAGGCAATTAAGATTGAAATCTTTTTCATTGATTTGTGCTAGTTTATCTGTGATGGAGCCAGTAGATGGATTGCATACAACGACAGAAAGAAGGAGGAGGAGTGAAACAACTTCCAAGAAACATTTAGCTTATTTGGATTTGTTTAAGGTCAGATACCATAGGAGGCATTTCTCAGATTTGAGAATTGAAGCAGAAGTTGGGAATGAGTGGGGTGGAGAAAACAACTAGCTCTTAATTACAGAAATTTGGTGTATAGAGCAGGAATCGGCCTGGCCAAGTATGGTTCTATGGAGCTTTGCACTGCATTCTGGAGACCATAAGGGTCATTTCTCCTGCAAATACCCAGAAGGAACATCTGGGTTTTTAAAGTGCACTTTTCTATGTTGTATTTAAATGCCTTCAAGACACCTGTGACAGAAGCAGCTCTTCTGCCATTTGAATCTAGGAATTTTTTTGCTTTCAAAGTGAAAATCTGATGCCTAAACCACTGGGCTGGAAGGAAGGAGACCATAAAAGCTACCTTAGAAAAGGGTTATAATGGTCTGGAATTGTAGCTAATAGTGTGCAACTTGCTTTCGTGCTAGAAACACACCACTCTGTGCATGGTTAACTCTCAACTGTTCACAGATGTCCCAGTTACACAGTTCCCAAAGGCATAATTTTTTCACCATACACTATTTTTGGTGGACTATCCTTTATTCAGCTATCCAGATCCATCTCCTGAGCTGGAAGTATAAAACAAGGTCGCAATACTGCACCTGATGAAAGTACACATACAAAGGCAGTCCTCAAGGCATTTATTGTACAATGGGTAAAGTACCCATGATAAAACACCATTATGGTATATTAGGCTTTTTGTGGACGGTGAAATGCTTTGAATGCGAAGGGAATTGCTACATTTCCAAACTCAGGAATACTCCAGTTTTGCTGTCTCTGAAAAGACACTAATGTCAGAGAAAGAAAGAAAAAATATTCGAAATATATTTAAGGCATTTTTTAGTCACTTATACCATATTTATGAATGCATGATAAATCAGGCTACTCAGTAAGTTGATACTTGGACCTCAACAGCTATGAATCAGTCAGAAGTTGTTACTGTCTGGTGGTCATTTAAGAAAGTAAGTGAAATCGTCCACATCCCCGTAGGCAGAACAACATCTTAGTAACCATGATATGTGCTCTGCTGTTATCCGTGCTGCCATTCTCAACACTCAAAGAAAGATGGAAATGACCTTAATTTTCTCTCATTGAGGTCATGTCGTCATACGAAGGTTGAGCTGCCTTGACGTGCCAGTGTGGGTAACTGTGCACTTACCGCAATACACATGGCTTGCAGAGCAAGGATTTGAGACTGTGAAGGTTTGCAGCATGCCCACTTCTGTCACCAGTAACATCAGACACAAATGCACAACAGAATCCCACCTTTCTGGATGCAAAGTGCATTTATGTACAGCTATGGTGAACATAAATATACATAAATATACACCTTTATGTTCACAGAAGAGATTCCACATGGAAGGAAGTTAATCTCTTTACCAGGATTTTCACAAACTTGATTTTTCTTCCTTTCTTCAAACATGTGGGCTCCAACTCTCTGAAAGTAAGAGGTGTAGGTGAAAGATAGACACAATGGCAGAAAAGCACGGACAGATCCATTAGAGCCTGAATGCACAGACCCACCAGGAGCTGTTGAGTTGTGTAACTACTTCTCTGCACACCCTGTTTTGGATCACAGATGTAGTAAAAGCATTGTTCCCCCATTAACATTTTAAGTGCAAAGAGCAGTGCTGTCTTGCTGAAAAACCAAAGTGCAAGCATAATGAATTGTGCTAAGCTGATTTATTACTGCTCCATTACACTTCTGTATAGATGCTTTTTCTCCGTTGGCTCTTCATAACTCATAATAATTCTTACATACAGGTATACCTACTACACATGCACCTGTATCTCTCTTTTTAAATGCAGTCAGACCTCTGTGTATTCAAATGTAGGTGTACATAGAGATATGTACAAAAAATGAGTAGTATGCCACCCTAGATGACAATAAATTCTTGTGCATTCAATAAGGAGCACTTACTTTTACATACTTATTTTATATACTTATATATTTGTTAGTACATAACACTGCAGTTGCAGAATACATTTTAGTATTAGTAATGTGTCATTTTATAGGTGCATTATAAAACTCAAATTCAGAGCAACAGGTAGGATTTAAGACATTTTCAGTATAGACTTTTCAATGCACTGCATATTGGATTGTAACTCCCACCAGGTAAATGCCAGAGCTGCCATAGCCAAACAGTTGTGCCTGAGCTTTTCCTCCAAAAAACTGTTTAAAAGATTCAGGGAAACATCCATAAATAACTGTGCATGGTATTTCTGGTCTAGTTCAAAAGAAGAAGAATAAGCTATTGTGAAATCATCCCAGCAAAAGACCTTTCTGCAAATAGGCACCTCTAGAAGTAGACAGTCACTGAACTACATCCTGGAACCTAAATTTTAACCACACCCAATTTAGTTGCCTACAGCCTTCTTTTAATTTTACCCTACACGTCCATAATCCCCAAGTTTGGGGTGCATATAATTAAACACCAGAAGATTTGCATCATCTCCATAGATTTCAAGTTAGCTGACTGCAGATATTAAACCAACTACATAGTATGTGTGAAAGTACAATAGTTATCATTTTGTGTCCTTTTCATAAAAAATGACATTTAAAATCTCATAAAAAAAATTGTCTGGAAAGCAATTATTTGCTACATTTTGCTTTTGCAATTCTGTGGCAAAATAGTTCAAGAAAAATAGTGTGTTTCTTAAATCTGCTACAGTACAATGGAGAACCCTGCAATTACAGAACTCTGGCATCTCAGTGACAGCCCTGTGTCTTCAGTTAATCCTTTGCTTAAACAGGGCAATCTTGGGTCTTGTTTCATTTCTCTGGAGGAACTAATCATTCTGCAGCAGCAAAAAGCAGCCTACCATTTGTAAGAGTTCTCACTATAAATCTCAGAAATCACTCTGAAGCATCTCAGGGTCATTTTAATTGCAGTCACTCATTCCCCAGCACAACAGCCCCACAGGGTATATGTGTTTTATTAGATCATTCCTTCAAGTTCTGACTGGAGTCCCAAAAAGTGCATGTAGTCTGAAAAGTGACAGTAAAAATGACATTGTAGGTTCCTATATGTCTTCTCCCAACGGATTCCAGATCCAATTTTCTCACTTCATGAGTGAAAAGATGCTTATTTTCTCTTCTCCCACTTGCAAACACAGCCTGTGATCTGAAAACCAAGCAGGGTTCTTTCACCTCTTGCCTCATTATTAGTAATAAAGGACCTGCAAACAGAGCTTTACTGTTCTAATGATGAGAATACATTCTAATTTGGTCTTCAGTTTTGACTTTATTCCTCTAATCATATTATGGCTTTTTCCTGTCAACAGGATAAACATAGTAAGGGCCAACATCGAATAAGAAGAGGTCACTTTTATGAAGTCATGTGTTGCAGCATAAGAGCATTTCACATAGATTTGTTAATGTATCAAGAGAAAACTGATATGTGGAACATATCAAAGTTTGTTTCTGAATTTCTCATTTTGAAAGATCATTTTTAAGTAGCATGAGAACTGGACTTTAATGCCAGCAGGGAGTCCTGCTGCTTTGTAAGATTATAAGGAAA
This sequence comes from Psittacus erithacus, assembly GCA_009867235.2. Taxonomy (NCBI): domain Eukaryota; kingdom Metazoa; phylum Chordata; class Aves; order Psittaciformes; family Psittacidae; genus Psittacus; species Psittacus erithacus. The sequence goes on from WYDI02001575.1 coordinate 17,775, forward strand.
GAAAAAATCTAGAAGAAAAAAATATATATATTTTTTATTTTAGGAACAGAACACAAGGGACTACAATGTTTGGCTTTAGACCCTTGACAGCATCATTTTTATTGAACCAGTCATCATTTTTCCCCCCTATTTTTCAGTCAACTAGAGTGGAGACAAGTGCTTCCTTTAGGGCAGTGTGGGGTAGCCAACCAGGATCACTCTAATGGGATTACAAGTGACATTTCACTAGCCCTCATTCCAGGTAGATGTTTCTGCATCAGCAGGCTCTTTTCAGTCCCTTTCTCCCCTCTCAGAAAGCCAAGAAGCTGTTTCCAACAATTACCTTGACCATACCTGAGCAGGTCAAACTGTAGTCAGTTCATATTACCCTGTCATCTTGAAACTGGAGGTGAGAGAAAGTTGGATTTGGGAGCAATAAAAAAGAGAATGTAAAAATTAATGTATCCTATTATTATTAACAATAAAACATCAGCCAAATACAGTAATCATAAAATAGTCATGAACTAAAATCAAGGGGTGTGAAACAAATCCTTTAATCTTCTTGCTTCACATCACACTTATATTTTATGGTAGATTGCACAAAATGCTCTTTGTGCTCTTTCAGTTGCAGGACTTCTTTATTTTTAATGCATATACTGCTGTTAACCTCACCGTCACTACAAAATCTCATAGTTCATTGCAAAATGTAGTGTAATGCACTTCACCATTCCGATTAGGTATGGGTGATTATAACACAATAATCGTTTGCATGTGCTACATCTATACTATCAAGCCATTCTTTTTTAAATATTAAATGGTCTCTTGGGGCAAAAAGTAGGTTAATCAAAATAATACTGTCAAGTAGAGAGTACAGACCTTTTTATAAAAGAAAATTAAGTAGAACTGGTAATTATAACTAGTGTACAACCTTTCAATGTAGTCAATAAGAAAGTCAATTTGCTTAAAATAATGAGGTATTCTAGCACGAACAATCTGTTCATACTTTGTTCCCAGGAGCCTCCAGAGGGAATCAGAGCCTTAGCTGACATTTGATACTTTCTCTCAATTTATCAGCACTATGTCAGTATGAGTTTGTAAGATGGTGGTGGGAAGAGGCTTGGGGATTGGTATGAAAACTGGGAAAAGGCAGTTGGTTTCCAGTGCCTGAGCTTATCCTTATTAAAAATAAATAAACCCCTCTCACTTCCATCCATACTCCTTCCAAAATTGACATGGGATGTTTAGATTTGGTATTAAACTAGCAAGGATAACTAGTGTAATAATAATAAATGCTAGCACCATTTGGAAGCTGTGAGGGGATCTTAAGCTTTGGGTTTCACTAATGGAGATCTGTTTGCAAAGTAGTGAGTACGGGAAGAAGCAGATTACCTCCCACTTGCCATTTCACTCTCAGACTGTTTCTGTGCTGCCAGCAAAGCTGTCAAGGGCCTTGGTAAGACAATATACTGGATGAGGTCAATTTAGTGGCCAGTTGAGAGCAACATTTTCTGCTTCTATCAAATTATACAGATTTTAGCCCAAACTACTGCAGCTTGTGTTCCCTTCTGCCTTCAAACCCATTTGCTTTAGGAAGCTTTTCTTGGAGAATGGAAGCAGACAGACATGAAATTCAGGAGGCTCAGGGTGGCAAAAAGCTGTGGTTATGACAAGTTATCCTTCTGGATTTGATATACCGCTCAAAAGTCTCTCTCCACCCAATGTGGAGAAATTCAACACTCACCAAATCAATGGTTCTCTGTCAGAAAGCAGTGTTATTAGAAGAGTGGTCTGGGAAAGAGATACCTGTACGTATGCCACATAGAGGTCACAGCTCATTATCAGCTTACAATGTCCCTGCCCATGGCAGGGGGGTTGGAACTAGATGATCTTCAGGTCCTTTCCAACCCAAATCATTCTGCAATTCTATGATTCTAATAAGAACTTATTCTCATTATAATATATATATAATAATATATATATATAATATAATGAGTATTACGGTAATACATATGGGTTCATTAAGGCGCGTTGCCTTATTGACTGGTTTCTGGACTCATCAACATCTGAATGGAGATGTTCTTCAGATCACCAAAATCACAAAAATGCCTTTTGACAAGAGGCAACTTCAGGTTTAGCAGAGGCCACTAAAATAGCCCTCCAGGATAACTGACATTGCTCAGTGAGACAGCTAGCCAAAGGAAGGGCAGTAGCTGGTCTGTAATCTCAAATCCTGCTTGATTATGGCCAGGTGAGAATGGTCAATTATCCTGTGCTAAGGGAACTCACTGTGGAGATGGGACAAGTCATTGCCATCATCGCCTTTCAAAAATAACCCCTGTGAGACCAAACAAGTAATGCCGCATTTCTTCGGTAATGGCAACGTTACAGGAAACAAGGGGTTCCAGTACTGGTGATCCTCTTGACTCTGTCGCAGAGCAGCAAAAAGCAGACAGACCTCACTGAGGGCAAAAAGAGGCTGAAGAAACAGAGGAGCAGAAGCCCTGAAAAGCAACAGGACAGCAAGGTCATCCGATCATTTCAAAGGCTGTCTCATTAACTGAGGAATTGATGTGTCCTTTAAAGGCTTGTGTACATCCATAAACAGTTCAGGGAAAAACCACTGACAAGCAGGTACTCAGGAACAAGCAATGTATTTTGGGGGCTTCTTGTGCACAGCCTTGGGCAGGCATCCCAAGCATTGCCAGCTTGTACGGAGCCCAGTACAGGACCTGTGGAACTAGCAAAATCATTGCCCTCACTAGTGCTCTGCCATAGCAAAAAGCTGCCCAATTACTTTAGGCCTCTGATGAGCTCCAGGTTTGCTTACCCTGGCATGATATAAGGTGAAAGAATATGTTTTCTCAGGCCTCACCACAGAGGGACATGCCAAGCATTCCTGGGAATGTGAAGAGCCATGCAAAGCCTTGCTGCTTTTGACTTTCTTTGCATGGGTGCAGAAATCCTCCGTGATGCACCCCTTCATGGGAGCACAGCTTGCCCCAGAGACATTCTGTGTCTCCTGGGCACAAATGCAGATGCAAATGTGTTCACTGAAATGAAAGTGCTCTGCAAAGCCACAGCGCCCAAAAAACTTCTCTCAGGGAAGCTGTAATAACGCCTGATTCCTGGTACTGTCTACCTTGTTTTGAAGGTAGTTTTCTCTTCAGAAGGGTTTTTAATGTCTCACAGAGGTGTCATCCCTAACAAGGCCACTAACACTGCCTTTGGTTTGACTGACAAATAAATGAATTGCATGTTCTTTCCAAGAACACTCCTCAGTATATTGCAGCTGGTCTAGTGAGTGGCAATAGCTGTGGGACAAGCAGCTTGCTTTGAAGGAAGGAGCAAGAAATATTAAATAGCTAAAGGATAGAAAACCTTATTACTCTCTAATGTAAAGCAGAGGCAAGAACTTCCTTACCATTAAATCTTCTTAAAAAAGTCTTGATTCTTTTTCCAAATAAAGGAACACTTAGGTAGACTGTGTACTTTTCCAAAATAAAGAAAAAATGCTCACTTTAAAGTGACATATTTCATTCTGTCAGCGCCTCTTTTTCTGGAGTTACCAAACACAGAAAGGGTCAGTCAGCAACTTCTTACATTTCCACAAATATGAGAAATTGAAAAAACCCTGATTTCAGTCTAATGTTCCTATTAAAACCTTTCATATGAAAGATCCAGCTAACATTAAAATGCGAAGTGAGTTACAATGGCAAACAAATTCCTGATGCTGAAAACAGTGCACGTGGCTTCCACAGGACCACAGCGGTCCAGATACCCGCCTGTGTCGCATTGTCCCATCAACAGATATCTGGCCATCTCCTCTAAAATCATGCTATCAAGCTAAGGCTAATTATGGACTCTTACCTAATTAATTCCAGGGTGAGGTTAAAGTTTGACAGGAATTGAGGTGGTAGTGGGAAATATATCCTACATTCACTACCATGGGGGGATTAAGAGAGAAAAGGTTAAACCTTCTTAGTATCCCCACATGTCAAACAGAGACCTGAGTCCTGGAAAACGCATGGCAAGTGATGGAACTGCGTTCTACAAACACTTGTTCAGTTATTTTTAAGATTTCTTTTGCTATGAAAGTCCTAACAGGAAGAAGTTTTTTCAGTGGTATGTGAAACTGAAGTTACAAGGGAAATGCTCATACAGTGCATAGCTACACAAAGCTGGCAGTAGTTTCAGATTCCAGCAACTCATTTGATGGTGTATTTATGCTCTAAACTGGGTTTACGTTCAAACCTACAAGGCACTTGAATACTACAGTTTCAGCTACATCGCCCAATTAACTGCTGATCTGGGGTTCTTTGATTTTAGAAAACTTCCTGAGATAATGCTTTAAATAGGGTTGGTCTTCAACAGACATGTCTCTACCCATTGATGTTTGGGCCCCACTGAACTCTCTCAGGTGTAAGTACAGTAAGTATATACTGAGTACAGTAAATACTAATTGAAAAGTGCAAGCTGCTCCTGAAAATGTTTCCAAGGTTATCTATAAGACAGAATAAATGCAAAACATTTTACTAAGTGTATACAGCACAGGGCAGAATTTATCTGATCACACATGGGTGTCTGGATGTGCACAGATACATGTGAAATATTGGTTTCAGCATTTCACCAACTCCTAACTCCCTTTGTAGAGGGATAGTCAATATACCCAAGAGTCTTATCCTGGTTTAGACAGCTACATGTTTTTAGGTAAGTCTTCCTCCTAATCAACACTGACTCTCATGGAGCCTAGATTCTCATAGCTCCAAAGCCTGAGCTCAAACACACACTCACCTATCATCAAATGAATCTCAATTTGTGTTTCTGACTCTGATTTAACATTTCTCTAAGTTCTGAGACAAAAAGGTCGGGTTTTTTTTCCTTTTGCAGAAGTTAGAACTTACGCTGTTTCACAGGGTTAGGATTCTCCAGTCCTAAGGAAAAACACAGTTCAGCCTGTCCACCTTACCAGAGTGCCAGCTGTAGCTGGTTATGGATATGCTAGTCCCCATGTGTTTTCAGGTCTCACCCACCCAGTGTGCTGGATTTCATTCACTCAGCAAAATTGACCCCATTCTCGTTATCAAGCAGGTTGATTTCAGCCTTTATTTCTCTCCCTGCTTTTTATAGTCCCCATATGTATATTTATATGCAATGCCCTGTATTAAACTGTGATATTAACTTATAAAACTTCAATGGCTGTTGAACGCAGGTTTGCTGTTAATAATAGGTTAAGTGATTTCACATGTTGACTTAATGGGTCAGTATCAGAAAGCTCACATATCTCCTTGCTCCATTTTGTGCTTCTGACAGCTTGGGAACTCTGCCTCTTCATGGCATGATAAACACAGGCAGTGAACACTAAGAATCATTAGCTGCATTCACACTCCACGAATGTCTTTCACTCTGCTGGATCCCATTGCTCAGCTATAACCTCGTCACTTATACTTTGCTGCTCATCATCAGAATCTTCTTATAAGATACGGCATTTGCTCATTAAGGCTGAGATGCTATTCCCAGGATTCAGGTAAGGGTTAACACCAGCAGGAGCTGCATTCTCATTCTGTAAAAATGTTCTTCTGAAGCATGATTAGAATGATCATCTGTTAGAAATTTGCTTCTTGAAGAAATGAAAGACATTGTCAAATGAAAATTAAAACTTTCTCAATTCCCAGTTAAGCTAACATGCCAGGCATGCATTAAATCAATTAGACGTAAAGCCAGCTAAATCAAACTATCTTGCTTTTATGGCTTGGGGTTTTTTTTGAGCAGAGCACAATGACTCACTTTTGCATTTGCTGGGCTGCCTGAATATTCAGTGTACTCAAAACATTGAAATAGCTGGTGACCTATTTCTGTAGCTGAAGATGACATGCGAAAACCATGAGCATGGTTTTTGTATGTTGTCTTGAAATATCTGTTATAGATTTGCCAGTCATTATTGCTTCAAAAACACATTTGTTTACAATATTACTTGTGGGATTTAACAAAGTGCTGCATGGAGAAACTTTGACTTGTGTTGGACCACTGTAAAAATCAATATCAAAGCACTGGATGTACTGCAGTAGGGAATGCTTATTGATGTACAGTTGAGGGGAGTAGTGAAAATGACCCATCTTAATGCTGTTGACAGCACATTTGTCTTGGTGTCTTATTGGTTTTAATTTGTCATCTGATAAATGTCCATTTATGTAATGGAGAGTTAAGTGCTCATTAGTTTACATTTAGCTTTATGTCTAGAGTCAGGTCAGGCTGCTGAAACTGATGTTACATGAAAGCTATTAATAGTCACAAAAGGTTATTTCAACAAAAACAACTGAAAGGAAATATATTTGTAACTGTTCAAATAAATTCATCATTTACATTGTAAACCATTGACTGACTCTACTGTCAACAGAATAGTCTGTCTTGGTGGTTTTGGTAGATGTGGAATTGTCTAAAAACTTTTGTTTTATACAAGTTTATCAAATCAATTTTTCGAAATATGAAAATAAATCTATACCCTTCATTACTGGTGAGTGAAGCAGGTGCTATAGAACACATAAAATTATTAATTCACTTGGTGTCAGATGGTCTGTAGTTCAAAGCCACCTGTCTCTTGTCTCTCTCTCAGGCTTTTCTTGTGTTTGCTTAGTCTTACATTGGAGTTATCAGTGATACTTATAATGAAGATGTTACAATAGATGTCATTACTTCTAGGGCTTTCATCTGAGAGCTTCCATATTTGATGAACAGCAATGAATGCACAAAAAATGGCATAATCCAAATTCATTGTGTAGAGCTGGGTTGGATTTTCCCTCTGAAATTTATGTAACTGTAAATATCTTACCATCTCTCGCAAAATATCATAATGAAATCACACAGCTGTTCTCGTGATGCTTTGGCATGGGGTGAGGACATGCGTCAGGTCAAGTTATATACTGAACTATAGCCACGGCTACAGAATAGAAACAGAGTCCAAATTAAGGTGTTCTTGAACCAGGCCTGCCAGGTATGCCTGCTCTACTCTCACCTATTAAAGTCACTCAGTCTGTTAAGATCCAGTAAAATCTCTCTTCCAATGTCTCCATCCTGTAAATTTGGCTTCTTCCAACTTGTAACAAGTTAATACTTGGATGTATATGCGAACTCCAACTTCTGCAGCTGAAGTTAGTCTCAAATCCTTTTAAGCACAGGAAGATCGAAGAGATTGGTGTGTGATGCACAACATTACTGACACCTTGAAACAGTACATGTTATGCTTTAAAAGCAATCTTAGGCCAAGCTACACACTGGCTTCAAATCCATTCTGCAGCTGTGTTAATCATATTGAAAAAGCCAAGAAGCTTTGGTACAGCTTTGAAAGGTGAAAAATGAACAAAGAGGACAATGAAGTGTAGGGGGAATTATTTTCCATGTATTTTTGAAAAACAAAGCAAAGGGTTTCATCCAAATGACCACTTCATTTAGTACCATACAGCTGAAGTCCTAACCTCAGCTTTCTCATCGATTGAACATGGTTGACCTCCTTCATACAGTACCTTGGTTTTCACTAATGAAAATCACAGTGTAATAGCTGCCTGGTGGTGTTTTATATCCCACAGGTCAGTGAGGGCAACCTGTGCCTTGTGTGACTAAGCCATGCTTAATGAGTATCTGTATTAGCTTTCGAACCTAGCCCTTTGACTTAATTTCTCTGCTCAGAAGCCTTTCCAGTAAGCTCCAAGCAAAGGCAAAACTGAGGACATCATGCTTCCAGTGCCTCAGGATTCCAAGTGTCTTTTCTCAGATGGCTCCTGCGTTTTCCAGGTGGCTCCTGTGTTTTCCAGGCAAATATAGTTCCTGAACAGCAGGAACTGAGTGATGGAGAGCTGAGAAGCCTGGACTGTGAGAGTTAGAGAGGATTCTTCCCTTAAAGACCTGTGCTAAGATAGTCTGAGGTGCAGCCAAGATGTTTTGGGAAGGTAATAAAGTTCAGCTATATGAACATGAGCCATGCAGTGCTGTCTGTTGTTAGACCATCTTGAATTACTATTGGAAAAGTCATCAGAGAGGCAATAGGGATGGGGGAAATATCAGCAATCAATAATCATTCATAAGGTTTCACTGCTATGCAGTGAATTACTTTAATCTGTATTCCTAGGTCGAAACACAGGATGATGGTTTATCTTTCAAAGGTATATCTCCTGCTTTCCTATCAACTCCATATTCCTATGGACCTCAATGGTGTTACTACATTTCACAAGCCTGATTTTGTTTTTTAAAGTTGTGCTTATCAGTTTTAAAAAAACTTCTGTACATGTTCAGTCTCTCTCCCAGAACTGAAAAGGGTGCAATGGAAAACAAATTTAACCTCTATTACAGCTTAACCATCAACATTTAGCCAGTTCCTGCAGCCTGTTTGTATCTGTTTGAAAAGAAGAAATGTGCTTACTACTGCTTTCAAAAGAGGAATGGAGAAGAGGAAAGGGTCACAAATTTTCAGCAGTCCATAGGGTTGAGATTTGAAGACAAAACTTCTGGCTGTTTTCTAGAGCAATCCCCATCTCACACACGCACTGAGCTGAATCCTAAGCACACAACATTCCTCAAACAATCCATGCCCCCACCCTCCACAGCTTATCAAGTTTCAATCCTTCAGTAATGCTCACAATTTTGTGAGAAGTCAGGGCTTTTTCAGAGGAAGTGGAGGGATCACGTGAGCTTATTTTGTTTGCTGAAGTCAAAATGTGAAGCCAAACCTCTCCTTGAGCTAAATCCCTTTCTGCTTTTTTATAGCCAAAGTATTTAGGATCAATTCTTTGTTATAAATTTCCCTCTGACAGGTATATGACATCATAAATTTAGCACATAAGAGATGAGATTTTCCTAATTTTAAGCTTGTGTGGCTTACAATGAAATGCTGTTAGATTTCTTTCTCAGCATCCTCATTTTTTGGTATCCTTATCATTCTCAAAGCCTATAAAAATTTCATCTGGGTAATCTTGACCTGACAATAATTACATGGAAAACTCCTAATCAAAAAGTGCATTATTTGGAAGCATGTTAATTTATTTTTGTTTTTTTTCAGTTTCAAATATTGAGCAACTAATGAACCTGACCAATTCCATTAACTGTATGTTGGCAAAATAAATTTACCTCTGCGTCTCAAATTCTTCTGACAGATATCAAAAAGGAGCTAAACACTCGTTACACAACCTGCAACACCAAATAATGATTCTCTATAGCACTGTTTCCTGTATATACAACATATGAACTGAGCAATTAGCTGGAAAAAACTACTCATTATCATTTTCTAAGAACTTACAGACAGAGTGGTATCTCTTAAAACAGAACTGCACGTATTTTTAAGCAATTTATAACCAAGGGCCAAAGTTCTTTCTTAGGAAAAAATTGCTCTCAGGATGAAACAATTTCTGCATCAGGGCTAGCAACAAAATCCAGATTATATATAAATTTCAGAGGATTTAATTAAGATAATCAATCAATTAAAGCATTTGAGAGTAAATGATTTTCAGTATCTATGGGGCAGAAAGTGATAGTAAATTGTAAAGACTGTTAAAGAAACAACACATCAACTGCTACAACATGTAAAATAGTCTTATGTAAAATGGACAGATTGTAGCTCAAAGGCAAGGCTAGCCAAAAAAAGCAATTATATTCTTATCTACTGACAATTGCAAAAGGAGAAGTCAAGTGCAATATTATGTATTAAGAGGCAAAGTACTAAACATGAGGACACAGCCATAAGTTTTATTTCCGATGTGTAATTACACGAAGTCATAAGACAGCACAAGAAAAGAAACCTTTTTTTTCCCAGCTCTGTGATTAGCTCTTGTTAAATCACTAGCTTTCTTTGGGTTTAGTTCTGAATGGAACTAAAGTTTAATCAACACCTACCTTGCTTAGTTTTGCTCAGTAAAGTTTTGATGGATTGATTCAGCTTTACCGTTATCCATGCGACAAATCAAAGACATACAGAAAGCAAATAAAATAAGAAAGATACGGTCACTCTGAGTGGGATAGAAGTTGCTTCATTTGGAGCAAGAATTCCAGTGATCTTTCGAGTATTTTGGCTAAACAGGTTTCCTACCCAGTTATTATGAACTTAGTGAAGGCTCATTATAGATTTTAATGTGCTTTATTTTGTTCTCTTTGTTGAATAGAAAAATTCCAACCACCATTGCCTGAGATGCGTTTACCTTAAACATTGACTGATACAGGGTCAAAACAGCCCATTGTTGGTTAGCTGGCAACAATTACGTTTGGGTAATTGTGATACATTTTTACCTTCATATTAGTAACGGCAGATCAGGGTAAACTTTTGAACCAAATCAGCATGGAAGAAACTGAAATACAGGGTTTTGTAGGGAGCTGGCATGGGGTGGTGACTGCAGATCCCACTATCAAGTAATAACAGAACAAACGCACCAGTTCTGAAAAAATTGGGATTAAGGCTCCCTTCTGTAGGTACAAGTAGCACCAATAAGACAGATGGTTTCTTGATGACACAGGATCACATTCTGAGTCACTGCAGAACATACTAGAACATACAATGCCACTGCACAAAAAACACCCCATAACACCAAGGGGTTTGGTGTTACAGGTTGGGGTTTTTACTTATTTGTGTAACTGTATCGCATGAGGCCAGAAGGAAACCCCATAGTGTCAGTAGAAACACAGAACAGAGACTGCCCGGGTCAGGAGCTTAAAATCTAAATATAGCTCTTGATCTGTAGAGGGCAGGGTAAAAATCCTCTGTTCAGTCTGGCCAGCACTGGTTTAGCATGTGCTTCACATTCCTTTTTTTCCATTCTGTTTTCCAAGACCAATCAGAAGGGATCAGCTAAGAAGTGTAGTTCAGGCAGAATAGACTTACTGTTTTCATTTTTTTTCTACATAAATAATGCAATGTTATTATGGAAAGGAATAGAAAAAGATTATCCTTCTTTCAGTTCCAGACCCTGGATGAAGGTCGAAAAATATATTACCGTCCTTTGCAATGTTACACTTGCAGAGAGAATTTGAATATCAATAAGCAGAGAGATTTTTAAATGGATATTTACATATAATATCACTGTGTGTTTACATTTAATATGATATCGGATTTAATTTTATTATGTTCAAGAAAGCAATTGAGTGAAGAATAAACAGTGTGGGATGTTATCTCATTGATATGCAGAATCAATATGATAATCAAGTTGCTGATATAAACTCATAAGAAAAAGCTTCTGACATTTCATCTAGGATCCTTAATTTCATATTTACAATGTGGCATGAAAAGATATACTTCAGTCTTACTGTTTAACTAGGAAGATTACTCTTGTATCAATTTCTATTTTCTTTCTAATTACTTTTACCCGCCTTTCAAATGATTCCAGACCAATTCTGGCCTCTACCAAAAAAACTCATGAAGACTTTTTTCTTTTAAAAACAGTTTAATCATAGGATCACAGACTATTCACAAACATCAGGTGAATACATAAAACAAAAGATCATCCTAAACCTATGCTATAATCCTTGTGAGAAGTATGTTTGTCTTTATGAGTTAGAGTGGTCAGCGTGCGTTTCCAACATCCTAAACGAGTGTAAGCTTGTGAAGGAAATTGAATGGGGTATACCTTGTGTCCTTAGCAAAAATTATAGTTGGGCATGATGACTCTTAGGTGTATGGCTGAGGCATATTAGGAAAGTAATTTCTCTTCCCTATTTTCACTATCATGTGATTCCTTTATTTAACAAATGCAATTCAAATAAGCCTCCACACCTTCAGTGGATGGCATATGTTCACTAACAGATTAGCTGCAATACATACCTAGATGCTCCTTAGGAAAGCAAAACTATAGATCAATACACTTCCTCAAGTTTCATAACCAGCACCCATAAGGTGGATTTATTGCATGAACTCTCTAAGGGTGTAAGTATCATCCTCGAACATCCACAGCCAATGGCAATAACGCAGGGAACATGCCAGAGAAGGGGACTTGCTGTGATTTTGGGGCAGGGCACTGGCATGGTGCGAAGCTGGAGAATACTTTACTTTGGCTGGAGATGTTTTATTACCCTATGGGTCTGAGCACTGGTAGGACTATGAACTGAATGTTCCCATCTATTTAGGCCTGTGTTTAAATGTTACTAGCGAATCATAGAATCACAGAATGGTTTGAGCTGGAAGGGATCTTAAAGGTCATATAGGTCCAAGCCCCCTGCCATGGGCAGGGACACCCTCCACTAGACCAGATTACAGTTTCCTCTCCCCCTGGATCATCCCTCATGGCAATATCACACCCAGGGCAGATGTGCTACCCCTGCAACAGACTAAGCAAATCCAACTGTGACAAACTGCCTTTCACACGTCTTCAGTGACGTGAGAACACCTCCTGAAATATGTTTCTCTGTCTAAATTAAATAAGCTTATCCTTTTGCAAACTGTTCTATAAAAAGTTATGAGAGCCGACCGTCTCTAAACCTGATATATCATTAAAGCTTCTACAACATTCCAGGTATTGCCACTAGTAGTTTTGTGAGTTCGAATTGATTGGGTCTCTATTCAAGAATAAAAAAGGAGTGCTGTGGCAAGAATGTTGACAAGGAGTGATATGAACCCAGTCTTATCTCAGTGTTATTGCTCCTGCCAGTCACTATCTTACTATTAAGATAAAGCAAGTTACCCCAGCGTGTAAGCCACTGATTGAAAGCTGGATAATGATTTCTGGAGTTTTCACTGCAGCTGCAATATTGGAGACAGTCTGGAAGAAGATGGATTGGCAAATTGCAAATTTACGTTTTAGGATGTGCACATAAAAAGCAATATAATGAATTTATATACCTGTTCATATATGTACTTCTCTGTCTTTCATTGGCATAAACAAATGGCATCTACTTTTCATAAATAGATATACGTAAATATGTCATCTGTGCTTGTTGATATGGCATTTTAGGTATGCAGAGATATTTAAACATAAAAAAGACATTATTTCTATTCTGAATGGTTCCATTACAGTGATAGATACCTCAATATTTGGGAAATATCAGCATAGCTTTCATATTGTATACCTATAAGCACTGTGTGCATATATGTGAAATTTATATGTGGACAATCCAGCCCTGTAAAAGGGTTCATGCTTTTAAGTGGCTTTTGGATCACTCCCAGTATGTTTTTTGTCTAGATGCAGCAGAATTTAATACTTTTCTTTCTTGTTGGCTGTCTGAGAAGTTATGATTACACAAGCAGGAGCTGTGCTGGGGGAAAAGAGGTTATGAGATTCCAGAAGTGTATGTGTTCCAAAGAAGAATTCAACTAAGACTGCAAATATATTTGAAGAGACAGAAGCAGACCTCATAAGACAGTAATAGGACATTCCTTTAAGGTGTTAAATGCGAATTCCTCTTATATATAATTCAAAATCTGCACCTCAGTATCCACACCTTAGATTCACTACATAACCACTAGGTTATTAAGTTTGGGAGTGACATTTGCTTTTACTTGTTCTGTGATAGCATGTTTCTTATCAAAACTGGTACGTGGTTCAAGAATTATATGTTTGTTCAGGAAATCTTTTTGGACTATCCTCAACCAACTCTGCAGGACAGCTTTCAGTTTCAAAGTTGGTTGCCTCCCAGGTTCCTCTGGCTTCATCCTCCAAGCTATCTGATGAAACAAGGATGTGCTCAATGTCCTATATGTCTTTATAAATCATCTACACACCAGAGCATGACTAAGGGCTGAGTTAGGCTTTCAGGTGTTAACATGACATTTTAAAAATTAAATAGCTTGTTACTCTAGGGCTGCCTGTGTATTCAATGCACAGCAATAAGCACCTCAACAAAATAACTCATTTAAACTTTCATAGCGTGATCTCTTCTACAGATACCTCTTTGGGAAGACAGGAACATAGGAGAAGTCTTTCCTAACACTAGCCTACAATTCTTGCAGGATTCTTAATCCATCATGTTTATTTCATCCAGTTTTTCTCTCATTGCCCTGACTGTTTAAATTTGGGGATATATTTTAAACTTAACTAGCAATGCAATTATGTACTCACTTGGCGAGAAAGACTACACATAGCCATCTTCAACATTAAGTGCATATTGAGTTAAAGCGCTAACAACAAATTTGCACAATTTATATCATTCGATATTTGCATCACACCACTCTGTACAACTGACAAAAAAGCAAAACCACAGATGTTTTTCCTCCTACTGTACTATTCCAGGTAGAAATTGCTGCTCTTATTTTGTAGTAAACAGAATAGTTGCTATCATTTATTTCTTCATTTTATTATTTGCATGAGCTCAAAGCCCTGAATTCCATAGAAATTGAGGCATTGGGGTTTGGGTTTTGTTTTTTTTTAATATGAGTTTATAGCTATGAAATCAACACTCTTCTGCTATTTAGTCTTGGGCTAGAAAGTTGACAGGATTGTTCTTCAGACTTCGTCCAGCCTGCCTGCAATAGGCTTTATTGTCAGTATCCACTTAAAACAATGATAAAAAGCAAATATACTGTAAGGTATGAAATCAGAAATAGCTAGTGGATTGCTGCCAATCTTGATCATTATGACAGCTTTTGGATTTATTGTATTAATTGATTGCATTAAAGATTGCCCGATCTAAGTCTTTTCCAGTTTTTAATGAATGTTTAATGGATTTCAGAAAAACAATACTTTAATCTGCATTAGCACAAATTATACAGTTTGATGTGAAATTCAGAAAAGGAAATTAAAACATTCTCTACCTATCATGTTTAGGTCTAAACCACGACAGTATTTCATAAAGTCTTATGTAGGCTCTGTTTATGTTACATATATCATACTTATATAAGCTGGCATCCTCTACAGACCTTGAAATCCCTTGTAGACTATAAGCAAGCAGTATTATCTCAATTTTTTACACTTGGAAATTTAAGCATAGAGGCTAATCTGAAGTTCTGTTTAGCATAAAAGCTTTTCATTCAGGGTTTTATATTAGCTGCTTCTCTCTAGTGTGTTGGTATTTCTAAAGAAAAATACATATATTATACACTTGTAAGAATGAAATTTTTCTTCAATCTATACATAGCAGATGAGGAATAAGAAAGAGAAGTGACTTTCCTAAAGCTGGGCAGATGATGTGTGGCAGAGTATACATCCTGAATCTTAGAAGTCTCCTTCTCATCTAATGTGGAATACTGGAGTTATTCTTACCTTCCTGTTTAAACCAAGAGCTTCCTATTCACTCGTTGAATGCTGACAGATGTCTTCAGATCCGAATATCACTCTTGTTGTGAGGAGCTTATTATCTAAATAGATAGTGTGAAATGGACTGCATAAATTCCCATTCCACATAAATTGGGATTAAGGCTTCAAAAACCTACATCCCACTTAGTGATCCAGTTTACTTCATTTCCAGGGGAGAGTACCAGTGAAGATACTCTTATTCATAAGTTATCTCTTTACTCAGTACCTAACTTGAATTGCCCAAATATGCTCAAGAATTCTTGCTGTGCAGAGTTGGAAACATTTCTTGCTATAGTTTCTACTTCAGTCAATCATGCAGATGTGCCCAGAGAAGCCCCAAGGCTGGAAATGGACAGGACCACAGCTGCATGAGTACTGTACAGCTTTGCATAACTAGGACATGAAGGATTTTGGGTGAGAATGACTTCGATCCCTCCATTGACACTACTGTAAGAACAAAGACAAAAATAACTCCCAAAGAGAGGCAGAAATCCCTTGGCTACCAGCATTCAGCTGCCTTTCCTTGTAAACTCTGATTTCTGGTCTATGATTTGTTCTTATGATTACACAGTGCTTCATCTTCAAGGTATTCTCAGGACACTCCAAAACTGCAAATTAAACATTCAAAGCTGGACTGAACTCTGCATTTTAAAAGGCATTGGTTTGTCCCCATTAACCATACACATCAGGTATGAGGTAGATGTGTTTTCTCCTCTTCTTCACTTCCTTTTCTTCTCAGGTTTACATTCTCAAAAGTTTAATATGACAACACTAATACTTGACATTGAAATCTTATCGGTAAATATCCATCATGAGTCTCCCAAATCTCATGTTCCATCATTTGTTATTGGGTTTTTTTCCAGTTTGTCTACTGACACTTCTTAATTTAATGACCTGGAATAGCTACTTTCAAAGAGGAGCCTTGGGTAGAAATTTTGAAGGTGAGAATGTGGTTAAGCATCCTCAGCCTAAGGGAGTTCAAACCCACACCACAGAATGCCCTAATTATTCAGGTTTGGAATATCCTAAGGAACGAAATATCACAATGGGAAGTGATGAGAAAGCAAGGTCTTTTAAGCAGAGCAAGGAAATGCTAATAAGAAAGGACAACAGAGACACGAACAGCTCAGAATTTGAAAGGGAAGAGCCCAGATTTGAAGCTAGGAGAGACTTTGAAAAGTGGAAACTACCCGTTATCCAATCCAGACCTCATTGATGTTATTAGGTTTTTGCTGCTGAACTCAGGAGCATAATACACCAACATTTTGCAGCACTGCTAATTTTCTGTTCAAACTGCAGCCTTTTTTTCACTGATGTGCCATAACTTAACTTGTAAACTACTGATTATGAAACTGTGCTAAATAACATGTTAATGCAAAATTTGATCTGTCTGTACTGATTTTTATTAATCTGGCATACACACATGCGTGTGCCAAATTATAAAATATGTCAGTCGTTTCACTGATTTACAGTATGAATTACAGACTGTCACAGCTTAAATTACTTCAGGGTATGCAACAGTGCTTGGACGCCTAGTTTCATCCTTCAGGATTAGTTATTAAGAAACTGAGATAATACTAAAACACCAATCCCCCATATGTGGTGAGCAACTTCTATAGGGAAATATGTGGTGTAAATGAGGTAAAAAACAAGGCAAAGGCTGTAAATCTTCTGGAATTTAGTATGCAGTTAGCAGCATGTAGATCCATGAATGTGATTAACAGTCTCCTGCAAGTAAGACAGCTCCTTTGGCTGTCAAGATTTTCACAAAGCAAAACCCAATTATACATAAACAGATCTTGAATCCTCCCTCTGGGCTTGTGTTTCTCTTAGCTATAGATTTTCATTCTTACCTTTTTTTCCCCCACATGTAATATTTAATACATCTAAAGGTTGCCATTTTATTGAGGAATTCAGACAGTGTAATCCCCTGGGTGGCTTTCTTTGATCATATGTGGTACATTTTAAATTGAATATATTGACAGCATATTATAACATGCTTTGTCTTGTAAATTAATTTTCAGTTAGTTTTTAATGTATGCCAAATATGAATTGCAATCAGTTCTTGGTTTTGTGTTTTAATATCATGACCACTTCTTTCATGAAAGGGCAAAAACCTTCTGTAAATGGCTTTGGGCTACTTTCAAGTAAAGCGTGTCATTTCATCTCAGTAGGGCTCAGTGAAGGTCACTAGGGACAAGATTTGTGTGCTTTAACTTAGGCATCTAAAAATTGTTTCTCTAAATCTGAGCTACATGAGCTCCCTGCATAGACTACAAAAAAGAAATTATTACTTTTTAAGAGTTATTAATTTTCTCAAAACCAGACAATTTTGTTAGGACAAGTGAACTAATCCCCAAAGATGCTTATTTTTCTCTAGTGACTCTAGAAAGAGCCTGCATTGTCCAGCTCAGACCTTTACATTTTTTTAGATGCTTTTTAGATAAGATAGGATTAAATTGCTTTAAATATGCCCAGGGTCATTTGAGATGCCTTCTGGTATCCAAGACATGTGCACGGTAAGACAGATATGATGCAGAGCCTACAGGAGGCCTAAGAACTTGTAAACTAGCAACTAGAGACCAGGCAAAATAATCTCCAACACATAATGAACACTAGCTAAATTGCCTGTTTGAGGTAACTGAATTCTACCCTTGATTTTAGGTGACATATATTCCACCCCAAGTTACTTCAGCAAATGGAGAGGGCAGTAAGGATTATCTTTCTTTCCCTAGAGTGCTGGTTTAAGGTTAGGTGACTCACATTCAGTAGGTTTGAGACTGAGATGCTGGAATTTGGATGTCAACAAATAGCTGTGCACCTAGATGTCAACATACAGCTGTGGATCTGTGAGCTGAGTAGCTGAGCTCTCATGACCACCAGTTGCCCATATGTATGTATCTTCTACAAACTGTGCTGCTGAAGTATATCTTAGGCATTCACATATATTATTGGTGGCTATGATACAAGACTTACAAGTGACTCATGCCCATCTGGACTTGTAGCTGAAGTACAGATGAGGCACCAGTGGCATTTCCAGTAACTTCGATGCCAACATGCGAGCAAATAGATCAAGCCCCTCTTGATACAGCTGGTGGAATCTAGACAACCACAGAGTAGATAGATAGTAGACAACCCCCAAGAAATACTTGTGAGTCATCAGACAAATCACAACTTCCATAAGTGATTTTCTTAGATCTCCATTAATTGTTATGTAGGGTCTGGTAACTGGTGCACATGTAAGTGACTCAGTTTGCAACTGAATTAATCCAATATCAGAAACTGGTTGATCTTTGGTTTGTGTGACACAAGGTACTTCTCATCTAATCCGCTCTGTACAAGATACATGTGTGTAAATGTAGTTCCCCCTTATCCATTATCAGTTTTAGAAGGGGGATAGAGCAATTCAGGGATTCTTCTTTTGGTTGGCTGTGACCATGACATTTCCACTGAAAGCTATGGGGACTAATTTGATTGTCCTTAAAATGTTTGATAAATTAGACAACATCGTGTCCCCTAAAACAATGTTCTGTGTGTAAAATGTCTCAGAAAAATTACGTATCTCCACAGCACCAAAAGAACCCACTTAAATACTGGCAGCAACTTTAAAGGAATTCTCTGTTTAGCTGCTCAAATGAACAGATTTAAAAGTAACTTAAAATCATAGCCTGTATTTGCAAAAGTGCTTTTGCAGAGTCTGGAGAGGCCTTTAATCTAGCAGACAGAGGCAGGAGAAGGTCTAATAATTGCATGCTGAAATCAAAGATGTTGAAGCTAGAATTAAAAGGAACTAATTTTTCAGCTGTATAATGAGCTAACTTACTGGAGCAAATTACTCAGTGTCATTGTAGTCCTTAAATCAAGATCAGATATGCTTATAAAACATACATCTTAGTTTAACAACATATAGCTGGGCTTGAGGCAGAAACTCCTGAATGAAATACAGCCTGTGTTATGCAGGAACTCAGACTACACAGAGGTCGAACTACTTAATCATAATGGCCCTCTATGGCTCTGAATCCACAAAGCAATAGGCAAGGTATAAATTTCAAGCAATAGGCAATAGGCAAGATATGTTCATGTGAAACTTATTTTACTTCAGGTCTTTAGCCCCACCTTCTGCTTGTATACTTGTTTCTGCCCATATGTGGGACTGAAGTCTGCTGCTTATTGGCGAGAGACTGAAGTACCTCAACAACCAGGGTTTAACTTAGGTCTCACTTCAGTGACAGGATTTACATCTAGCCGAAATAATAGTAGCTAAGAAGAAGACTGTACACTTTCATATTTGCTTGACCTAATATTTCACGGCATCTTAGTTTCCATATTTAGTGAGCCATCTTCTGTTTTAGTTTAGCTGCTACTGCAGCAATATCTCAGGAAAGACCCCTCTTTCAGATCATCGATGGGGTCCTGTTTCTGAAGGTTTAGGTGACCACATAATGTTTACTTAGACAGCCCTGGAAATGCATAACTTCCTCTCCCTCACTTTACAGAGAACCATTATATTTACAGGACAAAAAGAATACTAAAGACTCAACTAACCATAGAAGAATTACACATTAATTGAGATGCCCTTTAAAATGCAAGTAGTTAGGCATCATCTTAGCAGTTCTGACCTCACTTCTTGTTTTAATGTCCAAAAGAGTGAAGTAGAAATAGGAGCATCCTAGTGCCAGTATCTAATGATCACCTGGAAAACATCTGGAAAACTGAACTTTGCTAATCCTTGAGTTTTAAAGAAGTCCATCAGCAATCAACTTCAACAGCAGCTTATGATGTAAAGGATGGAGAAAAATCACATGAAAAAAATGGGAAACCTGGGTAGTGATCTATGTGTCTATTTTAGTGAGAACTCTTCCTTGCGAAAGAGAGAATTATGCAGAAAATATAGAGATACTGCCATTACCAATGTAAAAAGCTCTTACCAATGTATCAGCTGGGATAAGTTGCACTCAGAAAGACCAAAATCATCAAATGTTGCTGCTATCAGGCACCCTACCGTCTGGTCCATTTCTATAGGTGTAGTATTTTCTGTCAGCATCAGTAGACTGCATTTGGGAGTGTGGTGGGTGCACTGTGAAGTCACTATGCATTATATTCATGGTTTTGGACACAGTACTTTTGAATTTCGTGACTCATGCTGCAGAATACTCAAGAATGACACTTATCTGTAATGGAAATGGGAAAGCAAAGAGAAGTCTTTTTCTCTGCATGTCTTTGGTCTTAAAAACATGTATGTGCAGGAGTGGGAGGTGCATTTGTCACTGTAACCACTTCTTAGTTTCTGGTGAGAACTAGGATGCAAAGACAAGATTTCATTTCCTGTTAATGTCAGTAGTCATTCTAAGCATATAAGAATGTAGCACTTTGCTTTTCACTGTGAAACAGGACTAGACTGGAAAGGCAGCAATTATAATAACTTCATTTTTAATATCTGATTTTTTACAAATCACAAGGCCTCCAAAAATAAAACCCTCAACCCCTACATCTTCACTTTTTTCTGCCAGAAATCTCCATTTTTTGTGCCTCATGAGATTTGATCCCAGATTTCCTATGGAGTTCAGGACAAATAGTAACATGTAGAGATAGGCAGCATTGAGGACTTTTGAGGCTAGCAAGGTGCTGAACCTTTATTTGTACATCTCAGCTTCCTTTCATTAAGCAACAATTCCGTTCTCTCTGGCCAGGTAGGAAATTTTATTGGCTTTATTCATCACAGGGACTCCACAAACACCACTTTGCCACTTTGCTGATTTCCCAAATCCAGTTTTGTTCTGGTCATGCAGATGCTTGCATGGTGGATGTTCATGCAGAGGTGAATTTGTTCATAAGCAATAGGTCTAAAATTAGATGAGTTTAGATTTATCTGCTTCAGAACCACCTTTGCTGACTGATGTCTTCATGTTCTGTTGTTCACTGAATTTTTTCTCATTATAAAGGACCATTGTTTATAAACTGTAAGCAGATCACAAGTGACATTTAGCATATAGTATTTTCATATTAGTTCCTTTGAAATAAATAGACAAGAATATCATGGAAGAATAGATAGGTACATTTAACCATTCCTTAAGTTATGCCCATGCATAACTTAATCACCTTATGACAAGGAGCAAAGAAGAGTCGGTAACTTAGTGCTCAACCTCCCTTAGGGGTCAATAGGAATTAAACTCAAAAATCCCTGAGGCACAGATGAAAATTTCAGTTCTAACACATTTGTAACCTCAGATCTACCAAAGTGTTCAAGCCAGGATCCATACAGGCTTTTTGAGTCTTAAGTTCCATGGAAATCAATGGGAACTAGCTGCCTAAATGCCTCATGCATTTGGGCTGGGTGAAAGTATAACTTCGAGCTTATTGGACTTAATTTTTGTTCTTATAGCTTGGAAATGGACACATTCTTTGCCTTAGATCAGTATTTTTTCTGTCTATTGTTTTTAATTGCTTTTGAATTATTCCCTGCCAGTTATCACTATCCCTAATTCAAATATGAGCTGAAAAATATTTATAAAGAACTCCATCCATCATCAGAAAGACAGCTTATAAAGGTAAGTCCACATGGTTTGCTGTGATACAGACCTAATAACTGGCTTTTCAACCTGCAATAAATATTCCTTTCCCTGTCCTCTTCTGATTGCTCCATAATTAACACTAGGGAGACACAGATTTAACTATCTGACAGATATTTATTTAAAATACCTTCTGCTGCATATATTAACATTTCTTTATCTACTTTTTTTAAAGCAGCTTTGAGTTCAGCAATAAAATCAGATCCAGAGTTTGGTTATGTTAATAGCCTTTCATGGCAGTAGTGTAGATCAATTTGGAAAAAGCAGTGAATCAGTCATCTGCAATATAATTGTATGTGTTTACACTGTAGAAATGTTTTTAGCATAAAAACACAATAGAAACATATGACTCACATCAATATCACTTACGAGGGATAAATTGTGAAAGGAAGTTTGGTGAAAAGGAAGATTAAATGCTTTTCACATACACGTACTGATGGCATATATTTATGTATTAACTAAGTCTTTCTCCTGAGCTCCTGCAAAAAGGCAGAACTGCAAATAACTGCTACTTACCCAGTCCCCTGGTTAGTGAATACACTTGTGTCACTCAAAAAGAAGGCCTAAGTGCCTGTGTGTGAGGTTAGTTTTATTGCTAGCTCCGGCTATCTCATCCCTTGTATGTCTACTAAAAGCCCAGAAACAAGCTGATAGAATAGGATTTCTTCTTTTCCTTTTCCTTTTCTTCCCTTCCTTTTCCTTTTCTTCCCTTCCTTTTCCTTTTCTTCCCTTCCTTTTCCTTTCCTTTTCTTCCCTTCCTTTTCCTTTCCTTTTCTTCCCTTCCTTTTCCTTTCCTTTTCTTCCCTTCCTTTTCCTT
>WYDI02001580.1:0-11426 GCA_009867235.2 Psittacus erithacus
ATATTTACCTATTTATATTTATTTATATACTTATCTATACCTGTCTAAATCATAAGCCCAGCAGAATGCACTGAAAAAATGTAAGCCTAAGTAAAAGGAATTGTACAACACACTGAGAAGACACTGACACATAGGTGTGATACTAGTGCTTTCCAAATGTGAGAACATGCAGCAATGACTGACAAAGCATCATCACAAAATTCTACAGCCTGGCCAAATTAGGTTCACACAATTACGTTGAACGGAGTACTACACATGTATGTATATATAATCAACCTCAGATGTTTCCCAGAAAATCAGTCTATCTGATCCAGTGATTATAGATCTAATTTAGTTGGAAAGAGTTCAGAGGCATTTTTAAAGACTATTGCATTCTAATCAAGAGTGAAAGTGACTGGCAGTCATCCTATAATATAAAATAAAGAGAAAATATTAAAAGTCAAAGAGAGAAAGTACAGAGAAAAAATGTTAACAGGTATGAATGTTCACATTTCCTCTCAAACACACCGTTAATTGTGTTTTATAAGAGAATGAAGCAAAGACAGGAAACAGCTATCTAAATTATTTGATCAAGGGAATCCAGGTAGCTTCAGTTCTAGGGTCTGAAAATCACAGTTTTTCTCATTTGTTCCTGAAAATAGAATGCAACTTTTTGCGTAACATACTCAGAAATTAGTGCATTTGACAAGTTCACAGCATAGGAAAATAAGCTTTGATATTTGTCTAAATTAGAAATCTGACAAGTAAAATGTGTAATGGAGAACACTGGGGAAGGAATCGGAGATAAAGAGAAACTATAGAAACCCCTCCTATTCACATTTAACTTTTAAGGTTATATTAATGTTTAAATTTCCACTCTTTTGTACTGTAGGAAAATAACCAAAACTGGGGAAAACGGGGAAATATGGCTTCGCAAAGTTCAGCTCAGAGGCTGTAATATTAGAGCAGCTTTGACAATTGCTGCTCTAAGGGTGAAACACAGTTGCTGCTCCCAGGAAAACAGACGAGGTACGTAAGAATGTGGTGCAATATCCTTGAAATGGGGAGTAGAGTGGTACAGAGGTACCATGGCTCATCCCTGTTACCAGGAGTAAAGATAATCGCATAGTTGCCATCAAGAAAGGCGGATCGCAACTGCTGTCTCAGCAATGATGGTGAAATCGTGTCCTATAGCTGAACTTTCCTCATTATAATGTCCTTGATAGTAACGGACCAAGGAAAGAGTTAAGACTTTTCTTCAAATTCTGCGTTGTCTTAACATAGAATAGGGAACAGGTATGTTCTGTCTTTGACAGTTAAACTGTAACACGGAATAGAATAGGCAACCAAAACACGTTGTTTAAAATCAGGGACCCTGCTCCCCAAGGAAGATGAACGTCTGATAGGAACTTGTGTCAACACATTTCTAAAGGACTTGAGATTGCCAGCAGGGGCAACTGTGCCAAGGGTGCTTATGTATGACTAGAGTAACTCAAGCTCCACCTAAAAGTAAAATGGCATAAATGGGCAAAAGAGAAGGGAGGTGTTTGGGAAGAAGCCCCCATCGAAACGTCTGGGATCAGTCAATGGGCTGGATCTCTCTTCTCCGCCCCATAGGGACACCTACTGGGTAAGATTTCTGTGTTATGCGCATTTACTTATTTAACATCTTGCCAGCTATTTAGTATTATCACCGATTGGTTATTGCAAATCAAGTCTGTTTTCGCAGTCAGTCACTGTCACAGGCTATCTCGAATCTGTATCCTGTCACGAGTAATAAATTTCTTGATATAATTTTCCGGAAAATGATTATAAGGGATTTGACCTAGAGTGCTGCTCGTCGAAGGGTCCCTGAATAGGTGGGGTGAACTCCCCCCGACTTGGCAGGACTGTCCAGGGAGGGCAGGCGGGTCGGATACAGGGGTCTCATCCTTCTTGGGAAGCGAGTAGACTAGTCTCCCTAACCTCTATCAGCGTGGTGCTGCTCGTGGAAGGGTCCCTGAATAGGTTGGGTGAACACCCTCCAACTTGGCGGGACCACTCAGGGTGGGCAGGCAGGTTGAATACAAGGGTCTTGTCCTTCTTGGGAAGTGAGTAGGCTGCCTGGTATCTTAACATGACATGTACTCATAAATTTGGAATACAAAAAAGAACTTTTTTTCTTGAAAACAGGAACTACATTAAACAGAGGAAGGTGCCTGTGGAAATCACACTACTATGAAATTAAATAAAAAATATTAAATGTAAGTAAAACCAAACAAAACCAAACTTAAAGCTGTGTACCTTTCCACTATGGTTCTGTTATTCTGAAGTCCCAGTTCACTGAAGCTGCTTTTCTGCAATACTACATTACGTTTGTTTTTTAGGAGTGAAGACTGCTACTTCCTTAGTTACTTAAACCCATCTGACAGTTGCTGCTTTGGCATATGATTGAACACTTCACTAACTCTTTCCAAGTAATAGATCTTTTAATTTTTTAATTACATTTCTTTCACATGCATTCAAGCTGTGTGCCACAAAGGCCTAATATACCCACTTATAATAGATGAGGTTGATATGCTGCTCTGTGCAACAATTTACAAAGAATCACTGGTTAGTAGCACAATGAACTCTTTCCAAAGATCCCACCTTCAGTAGGTCTTGCTTTGAGGTTGTATTTTCCTGTATATTGTTGCCTATGCAAGTTAAAAAGACTACTTGGACATCTGAGTAACACCTTAGCTCACCTGGTTTAGGTTTGGCCACTTCACTAGCATTAGAAATGTTGAGATTTTATTTCATAAAGATTGAGAGTAGAGTGTTTTTTTTCCATCAGTTCGCATAATACTCCAAGGCCAACAATAAAGTTTTGTTGTTTTTTTTTAATTTTATTTTTTTAAGTTCTTTACTGCGCATTCTCCCAACTTTATAAGCATGGCCAGGGTGCTTTCATACTTCTGAATAAGGAACATAATTTGTAAAATAGCAAATGAAATAGCATGAGAATGTCTCATATATCTATTCCTAAACTAATTCAACAAAGAAGTTTCCGCATGATGCATGTCAACATAACAATAAATAAATACAGTGATCTTCTGAAATTTACTCCTGTGCTAGAGCAAAAATATGCAGCTGACTGTGTGTGGGAGCAATGTGTCAGAACTAGAACAACAGGCATATTTAACAAGTTATTCATTTACCAAATGAGTGACAAAAATGAACTCAGATAAAAATCAGTATTAATGAACAGCTATTCTTGGTATAGTAAGTGCAACTGCTAAAGTATTTGCCAAAATTTGAATCAGTGGAGGAGGCCTAGAATTACTTCTTTTTTTTTCAAAGATGCTTTCCACCTACAGTACCATTGTACTTTGAGTGAAGAGATGAATTTTATGCTTATCTAAGTTCAGCTATGAAAATTAACCCTCAGTAACTAAAGTTAAATATTTTGACCATTTCTAACTTTTCATCTAAGTTTGTCAACAATCTCAAGGCAGAAAACTTATGTATTCTCCATTCTGCATTTATGATCCTAAATATACTTGACTATTCAATGACAAATTGCTGAGAAGTTCTTTCCCACTAGTTATTTGACTGCACTTTTAGAAGATCATCTTTTCCATTCTCTAGAGAAAAGAGGCCTAGAAGATAGTTTCCTTAATTGCGGATCATAATTTTATATCATAATTACATTTTTAAATCAGGTAGCTCTTTTAACATTAAATAGACAAAGCTAAATGGTTAAGGTCAAATTTCACATTTTCTCTTGGGTGATATTGAAAATTTACCATGCAACAGCGTACAGGTGGGAAGTTTATTAGACTTAAGACACTTGTGGGAAACACTGAAAAAAGTCATAGAATAAGTGGCTCTAATACTTCCGTCTCTAGACTTGAAAGGTCTTAGAACATGACGTCATGCAATTAATTAATTTTCATGAGAACTAAGAAATTCTCTGTGATAGTTTTTACTCATTTCTGTCTAGTTTAATTTTAAATGTCCTGATATATTTTACTTTTAACTTTTTCTTACTAAACTCCAGGATGAAAATGCACACTTTGGAAGGAATATTTTCATGACAAATAAGTGCTACTAAGGCAAATAGAGCAGTAGCAGCCATCTATTAAAATAAATAAATCCTTTCTCTCTCCCTTATTTTCTAATAAGCATTTAAGTAAGGGGCAGACATGTGAACTAGCTTAGTATTGAAAGATTTTATGACAAGAAAAAATATTTAAAAGAGTAATTTAAAAATTAATCTGTGAACTTCTTATGTGAATAGAAATATGTAATTTTGGCAAAACTTTTCCTCATCTTCTCACCCATAAAATGGCATAAGGTTTCCCTAGATAACACACAAAAAAAAAAAGCCACTCACAAAAAAACATACAAAGCAAAACAAAAGAAAACAAAACAAACAAAAAAAAACCAACACAACTTTGGGAACAAAAGAATCTTCAGAGACTTGTCATTCATGTATTCTCTAACAGTTAATTTAATTTTGTTTTTATATCTGAGTTCACATCTCGTGTTGGTGTGAGCTTTCTCTCCAGATGTTTCCTGAATCACCTAAGAAAAGAGGAGAGAAAAAAAATACTTTGCAAATATATATTAGATTGTGTTACACTGTATTGCATGATGTGATGTATTTAATCTTTATTAAACTCTTTTTAATGCAATGGAAACATATAGGAAATATTACTATTTCAAGTATAATTGTTTAAACCTACACCTCTCTATTTAAATACCTATGTGACATTTACAATCATTACTTTAGTACCATGCTATTAGTTTTTATGGCTTTTCAGGTGTCTTTTTTCCAGTTGGAGGTGAAATATTCAAAATTTGTGAATGAATCAAAATAGAAGCTTCTCCATGACAGAGACTGAATGCTTTGTTACAGAAGTAAAACAGAATTGTGTATATAATGGAATAACTTAGAAACTCTACCTTACTTTTCTTTTGAAGTTCAAAGGATTGGGCTTTTCTATAGAGACAACATTGCAGTCAGCTTTCCAATGAAAGTTAATATTGAGAGAATGCTTCATTAGCTATGTCATCAATATCCTCTTGAACATGGACTTCTTAAGGCTTAAATTTCTTTCAATTTACTTTGTTTTGGGATTATAGAACCACAATCACATTCTACCCTCAAAACTTGGAACCAATTTTCATAATCTTGTAGACAAATTTGCATTTCTACCCAAATGTTTGGGTTACCCCTTCTAAAATGCTCTGAATAGAAAAATAATTTGTTTCTTTATCAATAAATCCCTTCAAACACGGAAAAAGAAAATGAAATCAATTATGAAAAGTCAGAAGACACTTTTCTCTTGGAAATAAAAGTTTCCAATTATTTCTTCATAGCACTTGATGCATATGCCAAATATTTCAGCATTTACTTAGTAAACATATTCAAGAATCATGAAAGTTAGGCATCACACCAATGAGCAGCTTATAAAAGCAATGCCTACAGTGTTCTGCTAAAGATCCACTACCCAATCAAACATGGCAATGTGCACAATGATATAATACATAAAACAATGTTAGATTGTCCATATATTTTCGTATTCTGAGTTCTGATTAAATAATTTCACTGCCTAAACCCAGAGTTTATATTTTTTACTATTTCTAATAAATTCATGCAGAATTATGAAAATCTTAGTCTTTATTGCTTGCTGGTTATAGTCACAAAACATTATTTATATTGTAATATTTTTTTCTGATGTAAAGAATAAAAATGCAGTTAACTATAAGTATTTCATTTCTTGCTCATCTGGGGAGTCTCAGAAGAAACACGTGAAAACTAACAGTACGAACTAAGGGAAAGAAGAATAGCAGACAGCAAAAATGGAAAATATCACTTTCCCAGTTTTGTCATATGTGGTATTGTATTTGGGTTTGCACATGATGCTCACAAGAGGAAATAATTGTTAGTTAGTCTATTAAGACTGTGCATTAAATACTTTACATAATGTGTAAAATCTTATGAGTGTATCTGAGATGGAGAAAAGCAGTCTGAAGGCAGAAGTGTGTAAAACAAGGTTTATAGCAGAAAGATTTTTTAACATCTCTATAGTAGAAAATGAAGTAGAAATGAACGGGAAGAAGAAATAAAATTTGTAGCATTCCAGTACCCAACAACAAATGAGGAACTAGATTCTTGCAAGAGGCAAATATTGAAGACTAATGTACTCTTTCCCAGAATGACAGAAGGCTTTCTGGATATTGATTTATGATTATTTCCCCCTCCACTATGTGGAGTAGACAGTAAAATCTACCTTCTTCGATAAGACATTTTGGAAGAATCAAGACTTGACCTTGACCCAAAATTCCAGTCAGAGGCAGTGAATTTGAAGCTATTTAACAAAGCATGCAAGATGGTGGCTCACTTACTAGCTGTAAATGGAGCATTATTCAGCTCTTATTTATTTGTTGTAATGAACTGGCTAGTTCATCAGAACTGGAACAGTTAATCATAGAATAGTTAGGGTTGGAAAGGACCTTAAGATCATAGAGTTCCAACCCACCTGCCATGGGCAGGGACACCTCCCACTAAACCATGGCACCCAAGGCTCTATCCTACCTGGCCTTGAAGACCGCCAACAGCTAATACTCCTGCTTTTTCAACTGCAAGAACCTTTGTGCTGTATACAAAACACATGTTTAAACATCAGTAAACAGCTGTTATAAATTGAAGTTGGTCAGGATTGATATTGACATAACCAGAATTTGATCTTGTTTATGAGTAGATAAATTTGACTGTGGGAACCTGAACCAATATTACAGGCCTGTTGAAATATGCTTGATTTTGAGTCAAGGTCAGATTAGTAGTGCTATGACATGTTACTTAATAAGGGAGTAGCTAACCTGAAGACTAAGAATTATGAAGTGGTTTCATATAGTTCTAAAAAAGAGGGAAGTTTGTTTCAGGGTTGGATCTATTACAGAAAATACTTTCACTACCTGCAGTTATTGTCATATTTGCCATATCAAGTCATTTATCATGAGTGCATTATGTAGGAGAACAGCTGATCGCTTTAAGGTTCCGAAGAATATATGGAAACATGACAAAAATGCATGGGGAAATCATTGAACAGTCATCTCATACAAAATTTCACTAAGGTTAGAATCAACTGAGTTAAAAATACCAATAACATTAAAGTATATCATAATTCCAAGTGCATGACCAAGTGCAAGGTCCTGCACCTGGGTCAGGGCAATCACAAGCACAAATACAGGCTGAGTGGAAGGCTCTGGGAAGACCTTATACTGTGGGGGTGGTGATGCACTGGAACAGGTTGCCCAGGGTAATTGTGAATGCTCCAGCCCTGCAGTGTTCAAGGCCAGACTGGACAGAGCCTTAGCAATCAGGTTTAGCAGGAAATGTCCATATCCATGGCAGGGGGGTTGGAACTAGATGACCAGAAGGACTTTTCTAACCCTTTCCATTCTATGATTCTATTTTATGATTCCAGTATCTAAAGGGGGCCTAAAGAAAGCTGGAGAGGACCCTTTTTACAACAGCAAGTAGTGATAGGACCAGGGAGGACAGATTCAAACTGAAAGAGAGTAGATTTAGATTAGATATTAGGAAGAAATTCATCACTATGAAGATGGTGATAGAAACGAGTTTCCCAGAGGCGTTGTGGATGTCCCATCCCTGGAAGTATTCAAGGCTATGTTGGATGGAATTTTGAGCAACCTGGTCTAGTGGAAGGTGTCCACAACCATGTCAGGGGGTTGGAACTGGATGATCTTTAAGATCCCCTCCAACCCAAATGATTCTATGTTTCATATTTTTAGATATTTGGTGCTAGTTCTGCGCATACAGTGTTTTAATTTAGAATTAGATAATCCTGTATAATAATAACATATAAAAGAACTTGGAAAACAGGAACTGGTACTGTAGATATGCAGAGGTTATTCTGAATAAAGTTTCAGAGTTTAAGGGGATAAAGGAAGATTAAACTATTGATAATTTTGATCTTGTATGTACCAAGAGGCAAGACAAGATCATGTCAAGATGAAGCTATAATGACACAAAAGAAAGAAGAAAACAGTTTTTCTCACAGATAAGTTATATAACTTGAAATATATAAAATAGGAAGATCCCATAGAATAAGAATCATCGTTAACGTGGTAAAAGAATTTTAAAGTTAGGTTTTTCTGATAAAAATTTCAATTTATTTTTTCAAGACTGGGGCAATAATATCTCTGGCAGATCTGGTAATAAAGGTTGAAAGGACACAGGCAATTTGCCCTTCAGTCAAATCTATAAGGAATTTGTGAATGCTTTTTGGCAGCACAGTATCACAACCCCAAACTGAATGTCCAGTACTACTTAATAGGCTGAAATAGAAAGAATCATCTAAATGAACATATGGATTTGCTGGCACAATGTAATGTACCCAAGGTGCCTATTAGGTGAAGGTTAGGCACAAGCGCTGATACTGACAATTTTTAAAGTACATGAAAAGAGAAGAAAAAATTAAGATTAACCACTAACCCTCTTGGATTATTTGTTAGTATATTGGGAAATATTAATTCACATTTTAATGTACATCAAACAGTGTGTAGCCACATAATTTGAGAATACTACTTTTATAAACTGCATTTGCAATAAAAACTATTCTATTAAGTCATATTGGGAAGTAATGTTTCTTTCTGTATGCAACCATGGATTATATCTAACAACTCATTTGAAAGGTAGAGTTGCCAAAAAAGAAAAGTTATTCATCTCCTGTGAGCTAGGTCCAAAGAACATTAGTCCTAGTTGGAAGTTATCACCAGAGAAAAGTTAAAAGATTTATGACCAGGTCATGATCAATATACTTAATTTAACTAATTGAGACAAACTGGCTCCTCAACATCTTGCCTGCCAAGGAACTTAACCTGAGAGAAAAAGATAAACCTTACTCTCTCAGTGTTTTACAGTTATAACATGGTTTAAAAAAGGTTTTAACTGAGAGGGAAATAGGGTGTTTTACATAAACCCCAAGAATTTCTAAAGTATATATGAGCATAGTCACAGTCCTTAATCATTAACTTACATAAATATATTTATAGTCATGTATACATGCGTACAAGTATTTGGGATACCTGAGAAGGAACAGAGAAATGGTAATAAAAGACAGACTTAGTAGCTTTTCCACTCTGAGAGTTTGCTTACTGTAAATGGGTTTTCTTTAATGAAATTAAGGTTGATATTCCCTGAATTTTTGTTAAATTTAATGGTCAGTTGAGTAGAAACTTTCAATGTTCAGCATTTCATTTTCATTTGCACTTTCTAATACTTCATTATAATACCTCACTTTAAAACATTTATTTACTTTTTTTCTTATACTATGATTTTATTTTGCTGAATATTTTTCTAAAGAAGATAGGAGATGAAGGTCACTGTTAATAGTTAGACAGCCATGAACATGTTTAATATAGTACAAAAATAACCTTTTCTACCAGACTAAAATAATATGGATTTAAATAAGATTAGAATTACCATTGTTTGAAAAAAATGCGCAATTAATCAGAAAGTGTACAATTAATCAGAAAATAAATGCTATGAAGGGTGACACAAAAGAGAATTGCTAATTGTAATTTATGTGAACACCTTCTCAACAATGAATAGTAGCTGCTCTTTTTCCTGAACAGATATCCAAAACAATAATGAAGAATTTTTTAGATATGCTAAATGTGGCATCAAGTGGTTTAAGTTGATACTTTTAGGGAAGGAATTACAAATACCCAGATTTTCCACTGAAATTCAGCTCTGATCTCCAAGTTGAACCAAAATCTATAAAGAGTCATTAAAATATAGTATGTGCAGCTCAATACTGAAAAGGATTTCTTTCTAGTAAAGCACCATTTCTCTCAGACAAAGAGCAATTAGGACTTTCCTTGAGAAACTATCATTGCCTGTCTTACTTGCCTTCCTCACTGTCTAAAGTCAAAAGCTTAAAAAGTGGCTGGTCACAATATTGAAGTCCAAGGATTTTTATTTTCATCTGTTGCATCTAATGGCCGGTTTAAATGTAGAGCTTACTGTAATAGCCCTGAATGTGGGGCTATATAGACAGCCAGCTAAATTGCTTTGGTCTTTTTCTCAGTAGATGAATGATCTATGAGTAAGGTAGAAAAGCATAGCTTGAGTTTTTCCATTTTCCCCTCTTCAATAGATTACAGAGTGTGGATTTAGGCAACTGCTCGTCCACACCCAGAGATCTCTGCTCTGGGGTTCTCCTTTGAATTGCTGTTCAATATGTATGTAGTGCTGCAAGGAAGAAAAGAGAGATTAAGCGGATGGTAGTGTCGACAAAGATGTGAATGAGGCAGAGCTCTGGCACTTTTTTAGGCTAAGATGTCTTTCCTTTATGGGTGCACTGCTAAGAGTGAGTGTTGGAGGGGGGTGGTTTCTAGCGCTATGAGTAGAAAAGAGAACTGTAATATGACTGTGCCCTCAGCAAGTTTGCTGATGGAATCAAGCTGTGCAGCTCAGTTGATACGCTGGAAGGAAGGAATACCATCCAGAGGGACCTTGACACGCTTGTGAGGTGGGCTGATGCCAGTCTTATCAATTTTGACCATACCAAGTGCAAGGTCCTGCAACTGGGTTGGGGCAATCCCAAGCACAGCTACAAGCTGGGCAGAGAAGAGATTCAGTGCAGCCCTGTGGAGAAGGAGTTGGGGGTTTTGGTCAATGAGAAACTTAACATGAGCTGGCAGTGAGCGCTTGCAGCCCAGAAAGCCAACCTGTCCTGGGTTCAGCAGTAGCAGTCATTTTTCTCCCTCTTAGTAGCTGGTGCAGTGCTGTGTTTTTGACTTTCAACCTGGAAACAGTGCTGATAACATGATGTTTGTAGTTGCTGCTCAGGAATGTTTAGTCTGACCAAGGACTTTCTGAGTCTTATGCTCTGCCAGGGAGGAGGGGAAGCCAGGATGAAGCGGAGACAGGACATGTGGCCTGGACTGGCCAAAGAGGTATTCCATACCACAGCACGTCATGCCCATTCTATAAACTGGGGGCAGTTACCTGGAAGGGTTGGATCGCTGCTCAGGTGGGGCTGGATACCAGTTGGTGGGTGGTGAGTTGTTGTATTCTCTTCCCTTGTAATTTTTCCTTATCATTATTATTATTGGTGGTAGCAGCAGTGGTTTATGTTATACCTTTGTTCTTATCTCAACCCATGGGAGTTGCATTCTTTCATTTTCCTCCCAGTTCCTCCAGAAGCACAGGGAGGAAGGGGGAGGAGTGAGCGAGAGGCTGCTTGGTACTGAGTTACTAGCTGGGCTTAAACCACAACACAACCATATCCTGGGCTGCACCAAAAGGAACGTGACCAGCAGGTTGAAGGAGGTGATCCTGCCCCTCTACTCTGCTCTTTTGAGACCTCGCTTGGAGTATTATGTGCAGTTCTGGTGTCCTCAACATAAAAAGGACATGGAACTGTTGGAACAAGTCCAGAGGAGGG
>WYDI02001581.1:9919-27530 GCA_009867235.2 Psittacus erithacus
GTGTGTCTGTGTGTGTGTCTGTGTGTGTGTCTGTGTGTGTGTCTGTGTGTGTGTCTGTGTGTGTGTCTGTGTGTGTGTCTGTGTGTGTGCGCGCACGCATCATAGCCCGGAAACCAGCAGGGTCCTGGGCTGCGCAACCAGCAACGTGACCAGCAGGTTGAGGGAGAGGATTCTCCCCCTCTACTCTGCACTCATGAGACCTCACTTGGGGTACTCTCTGCAGTTCTGGTGTCCTCAACATAAGAAATACATGGAACTGTTGGAGTAAGTCCAGAGGAGGACCACGAGGGTGCTAAGAGTCTGGAGCACCTCTGCTATAGGGACAGAGAAAACTCGGGCTGTTGAGCCTGGAGGAGACCCTTATAGCAGCCTTCCAGTACCAGGAAGGGGCCTTACAAAGATGCCGGAGAGGGACTCTTCATAAGGGACTGTAGCGACTGTAGGCAGTGGGTTGGAACTAGATGAGCTTAAGGTCCTTTCCAACCCAAACCAGTCTTATGATTCTACGTATATATGCATGTATCGATACGTACTTACATATATTTATGTAGTAAATCAGCGACAAAGCAGGGTTTGATAGCCTTCTGATATCATAGTCCAAAACTACAGAAATACAGAAACAGTCACAGCTGAAGTACTGCTACTGAGAGCATTTTGTAACGTAGAGGTTTCTCATGAGTTTTCGGCTATAGCTGAATGCCTCTGTTACCTCACCCATTCTCATTTAAGATGAAGTTCTCTCCTTTGCAGAAAGCTGGAGCAAGCAGATAAGCGTTTACTGGGCTTGAGACCACATGGCTATAATCAATTGAAGAATTTGTAGCCATGTTGGTTTTGTCTGCTGTTTCCCTTAAAACTGTTTAATTTTTAAATGTATTTGTTTCATAAAGTTTAAGTAGTTTGCTACTTTGGAGGAAAAGCTTGGCCTTGAAGAACATCTAAGCAATCTCATCTAAACCGGAAGATGTTTAAAAAAACCCACAGTTAAGTTTGAAGTTTGTTTAGTTTATTTTTTAGCCTTTTCACAAATTAGCATTAAGATCCTCTAACTCTTTGGTGTTTTGTTTTTTTTTTTCTTTATGGAAGTAAATGCACTGCTGTCACTAAGATGCCTTGCAATACTGCATATATAAATTATGCTTCCTAATTTTATACGCAGTGTAACAAATGAACCTTTTCCCTTATATGTGTACATATTTCCTTTGTCTTTATGGAGAGGATGTGAAGAACTGAGACTCCAGTTGTTTGTTTGTTTGTTTTTGCTTTTTTTAAGTGGATTTAACTGGCATATGTTACTTGCTGCAATTAGTTGAAGTTGGAAACTGTCATTTACAATTATAATTCTTTGCTGTTCCTGAAAATCTCATTTCTAGCATGTACCCCGCTGCAACAATCCTATGATGTTAAATCTTCAGATGCACTGAAAAATTCTCTGTCCTCTGAAATGTGTCACAGGGTTAGGAAGCAGAAAAGTAAGTAGTCATAAAAGTTGCACAGAACATAATGGTATAATAGCTTTGAATAATTGCCAGTGTTTACGTGCTGCGACTGCTCTTGTTTGGAAAATGGTTTATGTTTTAGGGCTTACTGCCTGCCTTCCAGCTCAAGGGGACAGCTGCTGTAAAAGCATGTCTGACTGAATCTTCCAAAACAAGCTTTATATGTGATTTCTGCTAATTAGGGAGACATCTGGGGATGAAATAAATTAGTTAACTACCTCATGAACCTTGAATTTAGTGGTAACTTCACAGGGGATTTGTATATAAAACATCCTTAAGTTGAAAATTGATAGCATGGATCTGGATTGGCAGGGGGGTAAAATTTGGCAGAAGCTGCGGTCTCAAAACTGTCATCTGGTAGTGCCTCTCTAAAATCTGTCAAGTGCCTGGATGGCTAAGACTGAACTTCCTGATTGCAGTAAGAAGCAGCTGGCATTGGGTTATAAGGCAGATAGTCTAATAATCAGGTGCCATGCTGTCTTTTGTATAAAAAGACAATTAATTTTATTTAGTTTGGTTGACTTTCACTCCCTGTGCATGCATGCCCTCTTCCTTTATCATTTTTTTCTGCATCCTTCTGCAGGTAACACAAATTTGAGCAATGAGAAGAGTGTACCTACCCCTGTAACTGTCAGGAGGCTCACATCCCTCAGATCAACAGTAAGATTCCTCTGTAGTGTCTGTAGCACTCTTAAATTCCAGCTAAACCTCACTGTGACTGGTTAAATCACTTAGCACTTTTATACAATTACTATTAACTGAGCAAACTATGAAATTCATTATTGTGCCTGTGCTCCTTAGTAACTAAGTAGGGAAAATGAAATTGCAGCATCTTTGGGAATTATGTGATGATTACTTGGGCCTAGAATGGCTTGTTGTCTTTGGTGTTATGATGTGTTAGTTTTTTGCTTCTTGCTTACTACACAATGATAGTGTGGCTGCTTTTTTTTAAGACTATTGTGGTTTTGTTTCTGCTTTAATATTGTGGACAGGGCAAATAGGAAGCTAGTGGCGAAAGAAAGATACATAGCTCAACAAGTTGAAAAAATTGTAACCCTGACTTACTAATTTAGTTTACTAGAACTCATCATGTAGGATGAAATTCTGTAAACAAACCGGTGGTTAAATGATTGAAGTGGCTTTTATGGAGTTTAGGGGGTGCTAATGTCTCAAACTTTCTTAATCTTCTTCCTGGCACAATGGTTATGAGCTGTCTGTTCATAGTAGTGCTTATCAGAAAGTATAATGGTAAAATCCATCCTAACCTGACAACTGTCTTCCCTATTTCTGGGAGACAGGTTAGGTTTTTATTTTGTGTGTGTCTCTTTAATAGTATTGTCTATATGAAGGCATTTAACTGTGGTGTTAAACGAGTAAGCAGCTAGAAATCAGTTTAACCTTTCTAATGCATGTTTTCAAAAGCCAACTAATGGGACTCTGAAGCCTAAAAAAGATGTTCTCCTTATGAAAGAGAAAAAGAAACAGAAGACGCTGGAGAAGGAGGTATGAATACATTGCATGAGTGCAATCCTGTAATGTTTCTCACTTACTGTACTTAAAAAATACAAGCTGGTGAAATTAGCCTCTTTTTCATTACAAAACATACAGGTAGTTGGCAAACAGCTTTGTGCAGAGTGGATATTATCAAATGCTCTGATATGTAGAAAGCATTGGGTTTGCTAATACAATTTCACTAATTTCTATTGCTTGTGATCAGCTATGTAGCCAGTCTCTGTTTATTTGTTTTTAAAAGAGAATAGAGTCCAATGTTCTCTAACCCAAAAAGGTTCTCTTTTATTTAACAACTGTTTTCTGAGATTTTTGCTTAGTAATTGACATATTTTTAATGTTTCAAAGGCAGCTGACTTTTCCTTATCACACTTTGTGTGCTGATGTATGCCTTGTGTGTCTGAAATGTCACATTCTGTTTATCCATTCCACAGCCAAAGAGGAGAGCTGGCTTCTGTTGCAACTTGAAGCTAAGACTATTCTGAATTTAACATGTTGTACTGACTCAGTAGCATAAAGGCAGGTGAAATGCTAGGACTGCAAGTCTGTGCTATATAATATTAGAGAATCATGGAGATTTTATTATCTCCTTTTCTGTGAATGACAGAGTTAAAGATATATATTCTGAATGAATGTTTATACAGTTTGGATACTCAGTCGATCCAAGAAAATCACAGGCACAAACTAATGATGTTATTTGAAAAGAATAATAGTAGGAAACAAAGAAAATGCCTCTTTTGTTTTAGATTCGTGCATTAGTGAGAGAGCGTGGAGAGCAGGATAAAAAACTTCAGGCTCTGGGTGAGGATTTTGTTAAGAATGAAGCAAAGCTGAGTGCTGCAGTTCAGGAGAAAACATCTCTCTTAGCAAACGTTGCATGCCTGAAAAAACAGCTTCTGGAACTAACAAGAACCAATGAACTGCTAAAGTCAAAGGTATTTACACAAGCAAGTACATATTTGCTTTGACTTTGTTGTTGTTAAGCTCCCTGGGCAAGAAGAAACTTCAGCTGCTGATCAGCATCTATTTTCACATGCCTTTCACTAGCAGAGACAGCGCATGCCTGGTCTGGGATCTTGTGTGCTTCTGTTTAAAGGCAGAGCAGGACCTGCTAACATCCATCCTAGGGATGGGTGGAGATCAATGTTGTGGGTGGGAGGAGGATACCTTTAAAGGATTGTGTGCAAAACAACTCAGATAAAAGAATTATGCTTATTGGTTTTATATTCATCTCTAATAAGCTGTCTGAAGATGGCATGCAGAAGAAAATGAGCAGCCTATGCCTGGAGTTAATGAAGCTCAGAAACCAGAGGGATGCTAAGGAAAAGGTATGGCCGTTTGCACTGCACAGGGTAGTAATTCTAAGCTGTTCAGGAAGAGTCAATGGAGGGTTTGGCACAGAACTGTAGATCATGTGCTGTTTCTGTCCTTAACGTGGTAGTTTTGGCGGAGTGAAAGTAGAGAAAGATAAAACCAAATGTTCTTGATTTTGTTGTTGATGTGCACAGTAAATATGCATTCAACTAAGGAAGCCTAGAAATACCTCTGTTAGAATATCAGTCTGTTGGTTGCACTGCTGATTTCTTCAAAACCCAGTGGTCCTAAATACAGTTTGAAGTTCTTACATGTGGTTTGGTTTGTTTTTTTGTTGGAGAGTGGTGGTAGTTTTTACAAATGGCTGACATCTTTAGAGAGGGATAATTTGAATTGCATTTAGCATAGTAACAAGTGCTATCATTAAACTGTAGCTGTGACTTAATTTCTCTTTACCATTGTCTCTTAGACAATGGATTATTTTAATTTTTTTTACTAAATCTTTTTGATAGTAATATCTGTTGGGTTTTTTGGGGGTTTTTTTGTTGTTTTTTAAGACCGCACTTGCGAAGCAGGAAGACATGGAAATGAAGCTGCAGGAAGTGCAAAGGAATCTAGAGCATTCACAAGGAAAAGTAGCACAGCTGCAAGAAAAACTGTAAGTAGTCAGGAATGGAAATGACTGAGGGAAGAAATGATAATCTATCTAGCTAATGCAACTGTCCTAGCTTACTTGCTTGTGGTAGAATATGGCTCAGCCTCCCTACTGCAATGAGAAAACCAAATGGAACAAGTATCAAGAGGGCAGAATCACCTCTTAGAGCCAATACAGTTTGTCAGCCAAACTGGATTATGAAAAAGTGTGTATTACTATAAGTTGTGATTCAGTTATTCATTTATACTCGCTTATCTGTAAATAAATAGCTTTCAAGTAGCTCTGAATTTGTTTAAATACATCCATCATGTGAACTTCCTGGTTTTAGGTCTGCTACTGAGAAAGAAAAAGTTGAAGAAAAGTCAGATACTGAAAAACTTCTGGAATATGTCACAGAGCTCAGGTAACAACAAATTGCTCTCAAGTTGGACCGGTTAAGGTAAATGAGGCTTAGTTTTAGTGCCTCTTATGGACTGGTGAATTAGAACCTTGGCAACAATTCTGTATAACGCTATTAAAATAGAGGGGGAAAAGGAATCAAATATTTTTTCCACATAATGGGTAGGAGTAATAAAATTAATTATATTTCTAAACATCTCTGTGTTCTTATTGGCTAAGCAGTTATATGGAAGAGTTCTGTATCAGGGTCTTGAAATCCTGATTTTAGCCTGAATCATGTGTACACAAATCAAGCTGAACCCTTTTCCTCAAAGGCACTGGCAGTAAAGTCTTTTAGCCCTTACTTGTAAAACAATTTACAGCAGGGAGAAATAAACCGCCCAATCTTGGCTTGCATAATACTCTGATTTGATTTTATGAGTGATGATGAATTATGTATGTGTGAGCATCAGTCTGATTCTAAAAAGCACTACTCTAGTGCTTTGTAACTGACTGAAACTCTAATCAGTCTTCTCAGTAATGTGTCCCTAGCTCAGAACATAGTAAAAATACAGAAGTATTTGAATTTAACTATTTCAGTCTTTGCCCCTCCTCCCCCAATCGATTTACTCACTAAGAGATACCTCAGTAACTGGTTATATATATTAAGACTCTACTTATTCTTGTAAAATCTGATTTATTAATGTGTATGCTTTTCTATGAAAACTTAGCTTTGTAAAAGCCTGGATATAGCAGTCATCTGTAAATCAATTATGGTAACTAATAATGTTTTAATCAAACCTTTATATTTATGTGATTGTGTAAGTTTCTCTTAGAACATCAATGAGAGAAATTGCTTTTTAATTAACCTGTCTTAATGTGCAAAAACTTGTGTCTGGGAAAGCAGGGGAAGGCAGTTTTCCTGTTTGAAACCAACAGTCCCAAGTATTTGTTCTTTGTGCTGAAGAGTAAGTTTTCCAGCAAAATTTAGTGGTAACAAGTACCTGAATTTTCTCCTACAGTAGTGTTGCAGAAACAGTTGAGAAATACAAACTAGATGTTGCCCGGATGGAGGAGACAGTGATAAAGAAAGACCAAGACATTGAGATCCTGAGGGCTACCCTCAAAACTAAAGAGGAAGAATCGTTTAAAGTGATAAAGGAACTTAATGACAGGTGTCAACTGCTTCAACAAGAAAAAGGTAATTGTTACTGTTTGTATGCTGTCAGCATATGTGGAATCACTGACATGTTTTAAAGCATCTCAAATAGACTTACTTGTTTCAAGTTAAGGTGATATTTTAGAACAAACCTATCTCTCTGAGCTCCAGCTGAAAGCAGCTAGGAATATCTCTAGCAATATGGAAATTACCTTGAATCTGACATATTTTAAGTCTAAATTTGTATTTCTGTGGAGGGTTACTAAGGTAGATAGTATAGAATAAAAACTTTACATAATAGAAATGGCTTTAATCTGAAAGGTGACTACAAATGACTTGTTCATTACTCTTCATTGGGGAGCAGTATGATACTGTCTTAATTCACTGTTAGAAGCATGTGCACAAGTTCATTGAGATACTGGAAATGTGTCTAGGATTCCTTTGTCACTTCTTTTTCTCTTTCTGCCCCAAACCCAGCAACTCTGCAGCCTGAGACTGGTACGCAGGTCTCTGTACCAACTGGTTTGTGTGTGCTAGCATTATGTGAAAGAAGCTATGAGGAAGTGATTAGTTGTTTTTCCCCACCCATGCTGCTGTTCTGATGAAGGCTTGATCCAAAGATTCCTGCTCTTAAAATAATTTTTAAAGTGGTGTACTTTCAGCTGATTTTTGAGGGTTTCGGGTAGATTCAAGATGAGGGCTTGTTTTGTTTGGGTTTGTTTGGTTTGGTTTTATTTTCCTTGCCCAATGAACTTTAAAGCTAGAATGGAAGTACTATAAAGATGCTGTAGTTCTTTGAAGATGGAGAAAGGAATTTGTGTTATATTGACAATTCCTTCATCCAGAGAAAGAATTGTTGGAGACCAGAGGAAAATTCCTGAGTATGAATGCTGAAATAGAAGATTTGAAGAAAAAAATTTGTTTAGAAGAACAAGAACACCAAAAACTGCTTCAGAAGCATGAGGTGATAGTCTCTCAGCTGAAGCAAGAGAAGGTAAAAACAGGCTATAAAATAGTTTAAAAGTGCTGTAATCCAAATGACTGGCATGAAAGGTTCCAGTTTTGCCTACATGTGTGATTGCTGTATGAATAATGATCTAATCTGTGGAATGTTCCGTGGGTGCTGGCTAGCAGAAAGTGTGTGAAGAATCAGCTGGTATGGTGAGTGTTTTGGTTCTTCCTGTAGAACTGACCTTATTCTTATGCTTCAAAGTTTGAATGCTGCAAAACAGCTTTTAATGTCTGGAAAAGTACTGGCAGCTTTAAACTCTGTGGCACTCTGGCATGCAGGAGTCATCTGCATCAATGCACCAGAAGTTACTAGAGTTTCAAGATGAGGTAACAAATGAGAGACGTGTTCTTGAAGAAGAGCTGACTGATACCATGAACACGCTGAATAAATTGCATGCTCAGGAGAAGAAAGCTGAGAAGTTGGTGAAGCGGTTGGAGCAAGAAATCAAATCTCAAGCTCTTCAACTTTCACAGATGGAAGTAAAGCTGAAAGGGTTTGTGAAATAAACTTTCTAATTCTAAGCATTTGAAAGGAAAAAATATTAAATCAATAGTGTAAACAAAGCTGCTAAGCCTAATTCAGGTTTTAGAGATCTGAACAGATCTTGACTTTATTTCTTGTTGTTTGTTGATTATTGATAGTGATTAGACCAAATAACCATCAATAATGACTTGAATCAGTTTTATATGGTCTTAATTTAGTACAATTTAATCAGCACGCTGAGACTTGCTTGAAATGCCAGTACTGTAGTAATATGACATTGCTGTGAAGGGTAAGCTACATGCATGTCATATT
The DNA here is from genome assembly GCA_009867235.2 of Psittacus erithacus. Classification (NCBI taxonomy): domain Eukaryota; kingdom Metazoa; phylum Chordata; class Aves; order Psittaciformes; family Psittacidae; genus Psittacus; species Psittacus erithacus. The sequence continues at coordinate 18,241 of WYDI02001581.1, forward strand.
GGATGCTTCTGCCCTGGAAAAAGCAATTACTAGGAAAGATTTTCAAGCAAGCTTTTTCTTTGTTCATGTATTGAAAGTCTGCTGTTAGGTGTTGAATTTATGCTATACTTACCTTGGGGAAATAAGGCAGGGAAGATGCTCAGTTTAAATCTGCTGTGAAAATGATGCTTTATTTCAGGTTGTGGCAGAGAAGTTACTGGTTTGTCACAATTTACTGCTGCCACTGCAAGCCTTCTGTAACTGCTAACAGCATTGTTTAGACATATTTATCTCCAGCATGGAATGATTAACTTCTATTTCAGGAAGAATGCTGAGTTGGAGCAAATCAATGAAATGCACAGCAAAGCTGTTCTGCAAATCCAGGAAGAGCACCGCAATACACTGCGTAAACTTGGAGAGACTGTTGCTGAGTTTGAAAGGTATTTGAGTTTCATTAAGTTCTAGGACAGGGATTATCTCTAAGGTTACAATAAAATCAGCTGTTTATTCATATGCCATGACACTTAACACTGTATATGAGCATTGGTACAGCATTAGAGCAGAGGACTTTGGAGTATGTGATGTCATTAAGAACTTTATGCCTTTTGAGTACTAGTCAAGTGCAGTGACATACTTGCTGTTTAGTACAGGAAACCGGATGTTTCTTCCAAAGTGGAACCCATTATAATACTCTCGTGCTCTTGAATCTCAGTAAGAACTGTAATTAGTGATGGTCTTTTCTTTGCCTAAAATATTTTGCAAAAAGACTTCCTGTGTAGGCTTGAAACTTGCATTGAGTTGTTATTATTTTTCTACAGTTCTTGCAGATCATTCCTCTCACAATATTCAGGTTGTGGAAGCATTTAAAAAGTGATACTGTTATTGCTAAGCATGCAAGGCACACATGAAGGATCCAGCGGGATATTTGCCAATGCAAGCTGCAGATAGCAGGTCTTTTGGTGTTTAAAATAAGCTTCAGATATAGCAGGTCTTTGGTGTTTTACAGTATCTACCAAAATATGAGAATAGCTGTATTGCAGAACTTGTAATATTACTATTTGTGGCTTTATAGAAATATGTTGGGGTTTTTTTAAGAGAATATAAAACCTCTTGTACTTGTTAGCATGAGTTTTTGTGAGGCCTAAAGTAACAAGATTCTTGTTATACTAGTTACAAGAAGACAACAGCTGAAGAAATAAGCAGTCTTAAACTGGAGAACACTTCTTTGCAAGAAGAGGTTGCCAACCTAAAAAAAGTAGGCCAAGATAATCTACAGCTGCGTCAAGAAGCAGAAAACACTAAGAACAAAGCAAAAGAAGAATGTGCAAGGTACTATTCAGACAAACTTTTCTTTAGGCTAAAGAATGCCAGCTACAGCTTGCCTTCCTAACTAGAAGTTAACATAGTGCTCTACTAGATAAAATCAGTATTTGGTGTAAGCTGAAGTATCTTCCTTTTCCCAGTCTGGAGGGTTAAAAATATTGACCAACAAAATTCATTCTTATATGCATCAGAAAACCACTCTGTTCTATATGTTGTCTGTTTCTATACTGTTCTTTTGTAGCACTGTTTGTGCAAACCTTTCAGTTCTACTAACAGCTTTTCAGTAGTGGGTACTTATGTTTTCAGATTTAGAGTATTGTAAAAAAATAAAGGGCTTATTAAGGATGGATAATATTTTCCTCAGGATGCTGTTAGACATCCAGACAAAGCTTGCACTAAAAGAAGCAGAAACAGAGAGAACCAAAGACTCTTGCCTTGCACGAATGACTAAACTTCAGGAAAAACTAGACGAGCAAACTGAAGATCTGAAAAAACTCAAAGTGGAAAGATCAAGGTGACTTTTCTCAAACTGAGCATGCATATTGGAGCACATCAAAGCTGCAGTGTGAAGAAGTGCTGAGAGTTAACCATGAACATAATGAAACTCCACTTCTTGCTTTTTAGGAAAACCATAAATGAAGATGTGACCTCTAGCTTAAAAGAAGAGATAAAGGCCTGGCGTAATCTGTATGAGGACTTGTATAACAAGACAAAGCCTTTTCAGGTGTGTTATCAAGTAGATGCTTATTAACAACTCTTAAAACTTGTGCAGTTGGCACTAGTCTTCAGAAATAGACAAGCTATTTCCCGTTCTAAGGCATTTATCCCACAAGTGTTTCCTACTGTCCCTTGAGCTAGCTATTTCCCTTCCCAAAACAGTCTGTCTTTGTGCACAGATTTTGGTTCATTAAAAAGCTATGTTTATTTTAAAGATTTCTGAAAGATTCAGTGTGTATTTCAGCAACAACTGGACGCATTTGAAGCAGAGAAGAATGCACTCTTAAATGAGCATGGTGCTGCCCAAGAAGAACTGAATAAGCTAAGTGATGCGTATGCTAAACTACTTGGCCACCAGAACCAGAAGCAAAAAATCAAGCATGTAATGAAGCTGAAGGAAGAGAATGCCCACCTAAAGCAGGTTTGTGAAATGGGAAGTTAGAAATTTGTAAGTTATTAATTTGCTTGATTTGTTTGTTGCTCTAAATATTTATAGACTCATCCTGCAAACTACTTGTTTTCTGTGATAGTAACATTCCTAGCAAGAGCTAGGTTAGAACAAACCACCAGCCTCTAGAAACACTGAGAAACTGGTTTAGTTCTGACTGAATATATGATATACAGAAGGATGACCAGTGCAAATAACTACCCCTACTTTTAGCTTGGTTGGTTTTTCTTACCCTTTTGGAGGTTCTAGGCTTAGTAAACCATCTGCTGAAAGCATCGCCTGAAAGTTTCAGGCTACCATAGTGCTTAGTGATCTTATACAGCAGTTACACAGTGGTGCTGGTTTCTCTAACACCTGTGTATTTGTCTTTCATTTGTTTTTTAATGCTACTAATGATTGTGTATGTATGTTTGTGTTTAGTCAGAAGGGCTATTTCAGTAAATGAGGAAGCAGGCTTTTCTTAGTTCTCAATCTAACTTCCAAGTATTATGTTTTTTTTAGGATGTCTCAAAACTGCGTGCATTGCTAGCCAAAGAAAAGCAAAGCAGCAGAGATCTTCAGGAGCAACTGCATGCAATTCAGGGTGTTCGGCGTTTCGATCCTTCTAAAGCTTTCCAGCATGATAGCAAGGAAAATATTCCTCCAAAAACTCCTTTTAGAGAAGGTAAGCTTAGACATTGATGTAACTATGTCTTTGTACCTCTTAAGTTTAACTGAAGAAAGTACAACAGTCTTGCATAGTCTGCTGCCTTTGGGGAAGGAAGGAGAATGGCATCTCATGTTTCACAGCAGATGGCAGAGGGCTGCTTCAGCAGGGCGCTTCTAGTGCCCCAGGTTTGCTGTTGTGCTTTTCAGCCCAGTTTCTCACAACCCGATCTGAGCAAGTCGTGTTTGGGGTCAGTTTGTCTTCTGTCATACAGCTTAACATTACCACTAATTGGGTGTCAAGCAGTGTCTCCTGCGCAAGTGCTAGTGGTAACAGCAGCTTGGCTGGAGCTCTGAGCTCTGGCTTTTTAGCTGCTACCCAGCAGGACTTTACACTACTATAGGTGCAAAAGCTGGCAGATGAATGTGGAGTAGAGGGAAAGATGGCAAGAGCACAGGGGGCACAAAGGAAAGCAGTGGAGGAGTGTATGGGCAGGCAGAGATCTCAACCAGACCTTCATTACACTGTATTCCAGGGTCTGAAGTTCTGGCTTGCCTGGTGTATGAGGTGTAGTGCCTTCTTCCTCCTAGCAGACAAATAATTACTCTATGGGGTTTTGACTATTGCTCCCACCACAAACTTAGTAATGTTCTTCCATTGCAGGTAATAAGAACAAAATTTAGTCTCTTGGTACCAAGGAAAGTACCGTAAGTCACCAATAAACTCCCTCATGTACTACAGAAGACTTCAACAGACTGCAGTTTGAGGTGAACCTGGATGCTGTATAATACAACTTAATGGGAGTACTACAGAAATGGTCTAAAACGACATATTTTTAGAAAAACTATGCTTGGTTATGCTATTCCTGAGAAGCCATGAGCATACAGGTAACTGTATGTTCCAGGTACCTGGTAACATCATTGTGCTCTTTAACTCACCGATTCATGTTTTTCTATGCTGGAGCTGCATAGCTTGGTTTTGACAGAGAAAGTTAAGAAGAGGTGAATAAGCACTTAAAAGTAAGGATGATGCATTAAATTTAGTGTCATGCAAGATGGGATTTTTTTTAATTGTATGTCATGTTTTTATAATGTTTAATTTTGTAATTTATGGTTGTTTTAATACCAGTGACACCAGTGCTGCCAGGAGACACTTTCTTTGTGGCCCATATAATATAGAACCAGTGTAGAAAACTGGACTGTACAGTTTTGATATTCTTAATGGGATCTGTGTTCAGGACATGCTAATTTCAATCTGGGGCTGGATACTGCAGCTGTTGATCTTCAGAAGAGGACTTGCTGCTCAAACTGACTGCATTTAGGTAAATCTTAGCATACTGATGCTAAGATTAGTGTCTTCAGAGAAATGTCTGGTTTATGAATGCTGAGATCACTGGACTCCCACACTGTCATAAGATTGTAGTTGTTGTAATTGATCAATGCTACCTGAAGGGGAATAACAACAGAACTTGTCTTAATAGGGTGGGAGGATCCCTGCTGTGTACACACATTTATTGTACAGACCTGAATTTTGGCAACATGGAATCTGTTTGCATCTAAAAATTTAAGAACGTTTTAGCACAATAAAAATTTTGAATTAAAGAATTTGTTTATTTTCCTCACAAATCAGGGATAAAACCCAAACTCAAATTACAGTGTCATTGACTTAATGTTCTTTGTTCTAGTCTTAAATCTTTGTAACAAAGCCTAGTGTCAGTCTTGGCTCAAAGACTGCATACTTTGCAATCCTACAGAAATTTAGTGGAACTGTACAATGCCTACAACCTGCAATTCCCTTATCTGCTCATTTCCTGTGAGTTTCTCTTAATGCACAAGTAAGTACTGGCACTCGAGTGAAATGTGGAACTCTGTGTTCTTGCTGTTATACCTACTAATACCCTGCAGAGAGGCAGTACACAAAACTTGATTTATTGGAGATACTACCATTTATACTGACATTATGGGCTTACAAAGGATTGATAATACATGGGAAACGAAGTACCAAAAATGTGTATTAACTCCAGGGAAAGAAATTGCTAGGTTTTGTCTGTTATTGTCATCTTCCTGTGTGTGCTGGATTATTTGAGCAAGGAGGAGGATTAATTTAAGGTGTCTGAATTGAGAAATACTTAGTGTTCAATTTAGCAGCGTGCCTGAAGTGTTGAAAGGCGTATTTTAGTAAGATCTCTGAAAGAATTTAATACTAGAGTTCTCTCTCCTTGTGGAGAAAAATACGGAAGTTCTCTTGCCTGAAAGAGAGATTGACTAAAAGAAAACTGTAGAGTAAATGTACCTTTGTCTGGTTCCTGGATGAGAACACGGTCGTATCAGAAACCCTGATGTCACATGCCGATTGGTGGATGTGAAATGAGCAGTTGGTTAAACCAAACTGCCTGGTGGGCAAGGAGGTGGGAAGGGACACATCTGTGAACAAATGAAAATGCAGTAAGTGACACTCCGCAGCTCCTACAGTGTTCTCACACGACAGCATTGTTTCATGCATGGCTGCTGGAGTTGTGCGCTTTCTGCGCTGTTCTACTTGCACAGGGGGGTTTGAGGCAAAATCTGTTCATAAATCAGAATGAAGTCTGAAAAGCCTTCATGCCAGAAAGTGAAAGATCCGTAGTTCAATAGAGTTTTAAAAATGTAAATGAGCCTTTTATTTCAAGAGAGATCAGGGCAAGTGAAAGTTAACAGAAGCTTCCACAAAACTCAAAACCATGGCAATGGGGACACTGAGGTAAAGTACATTTTATTATTTTTTTTTTAACTGAACCTTGATTTTTGTTTGAAATGTCCTGCATTAAGTTAGCAAGAGTTTGTCAGAGGGTGAAAGTATATGGAGTGAAGCAAAATACTGCATATATCACAAGATTATGCTTTTATGATGACTACAAGTTGTTTTCATACAGCCTTCATTAAAACCTTCTATCTGAACTGGCAGTGCCATTTTAATTCCTTTTTAAGCTGCTGAGAGCATGCTTATATTGACAAGAGTAGGTCACTCCAGCAAATAATTATGCTAGCCTTACAGCAATGTCAGGTTCTGGTTTAGCTTTAAAAGATCGATAAACAATATAGAGCAGACTGGGGAGAAATATAGAAGAGAGTGGAAGGAGAGATCTTGAGTGCTTTGTGTCAACTTAGAAGTGGTTTACCAGTTTCATGCAGATATGGAATACCTGTTAAAAACTGAAACCTTGATTCTGGTACCTCACCTGAGGTACTCTGAAGTATTCACTACAAGAATCAACTACTTGTATTTTGTGGAATATACTTTTTAATTTTAATTTAAAAGATACTAATTTAGCAAGAAATTATTTCTATCTCGCTGCATTGCACCAAGGTCTGGGTTACAGTGAGTTTAAATGTGAAAGGGAGAGTTGTGAGACTCCTCAAACCAGCTGACCTAATGCAAGCCCTCCTCCTGTCTCCTATAAAGGGGAAACTGCACAAGACTCTGTGCTGGTGCTCTGAATAAATTTGATGCACACAATGGCTGCACTCGCTCATCCTGGCGGTTACGAAGTACAGATTTAAGTCCCTACGGAGCTGCTTAAATGGTACCACTGGGAATCAACCAAAAGCTTAGCAGGACTCAGAGCCACACGTGATGTAGAGTTTGGATTAGCATTTCAGTTTCAAAGGTCAGTTAAGCCACTGCTGCTTTTCAGTCCATGTGCTCTCTGCAGGCAAAGCAGACAAAGGGACGAGTGCGCAGTAGAACTGCAGTAACTTCCTAGGCTGGTAATTCCTTCTGTAGTCTGGGGCAATGCCTGAAATGCCAGTGGAAATGGAGCAGGTAAGGCTATGGATCTTTGCATTAACTGATTGCTGCTGCACTTTGATTACAGAACCTAGGGGAAACTAAGACAGGAACAGAGAATTGCGCTGTAGTCTGCAAATTGCAGTCTGAAATGTTAATAAGTGCAGGGCCTGCTGCATTTAGTCACCCTGTGGTGCATTATGCTTAAATAACTGATACGGACTATAACACAATTTCTATATGTTCTGTGTAATCACAGTGTTTTGCAAAGTGAATATAGTGCTAAAGACACAAAGCGTAAGCTAGAATGCTACTGCATTCAATGTAAATAAGGAAAAACTAGACTGCATCGTTATGAAGATAACATATTACACCCAGGTTTTGTAACTGTCAGACTGCTGACAACAATGTGAAGGTGTTTTACAGGCCAGCTCATGGCTCTTCCTGGAGATTCGTATTGAGCTTTCCCTGCTCTCCCCTTGCTCTAAGCGTGGAGGGCAAAGTTCCTGGTTCCACACAGTGAGGGTGAGACACAGGTACAGCCGCGGCTGCTACCTCGGGGCTGCCCTGCAGTTCAGCAGTCCTTATGGAACCCTCTTCTGAATCTCAAGTAATTCCTCAAGTGAGGAAATTATTGGTGTTTTTTAAGAGTTCCAAGGTTAATGAAGGGGAATTAAATGTCCATAGTGCATTACAAGGAATATAAGGCATCTGCAGTCCAAGAAGGCAGAAACTGGCTGATTTCTATATGTATACTTCATGCCTTGTACATGTCAGTCCTTTCTCACAGGTAAAGGTCATTTACAATATGGTTCTATTCAGTACAGTAAATTTTCTGATTTCTCTTTAACTATGTGTTAATTGCTGTAATATTGGCTGCTTTTCTCCCTTGAATGCCACTTAAATACTGCCTGAAGTCAAGCTGAAATTCATTCCTTAGGTAAAGACCTCAGTGCGAACCTAGCTAAATGAAGGCTTGGCCCCCAGTTCTTTAAGCTTGTTCAAAACAATATGGAGCAAAGGGTCTTTGCCTTTGTGTGGGGCAGAAATATCACAGTAAAAAGCTTTATGAACAAGTTAATGTTACCTTTTAACCCTGCATGTTAAAAAATAAACTGTCGTAAGTACAAAATTGTAGGATGAGTAACGCAGGCAGTGATTGCTTTTGTAGAAACAACCCCACCTTCTGTGGGGCATTTACCAGTCACTTTCCTATGAAGCTGTGGATAAAGGCAATTGGAAAATGCACGATATTCTGCCATTCTGAAAGCAAAATGAAATAGTTTCTATTGTATTAATGCTATCTCTTAGCGGCTGGACACGTGAATTAAGAGGTTTTGCTGTATAAAAGGCAGGAGCTGATAATTTTACACAAGTGGAAGTTGGCGCTTTCTGTGGGCCGCGGTAGTCACGTTAAGGCTCTAAAGGAGAAGCGGTTGCTGCAGGAGCTGGGGCTGGACACGGCAGGAGACAGCTCCTCAGCAGGAGCTGTAGCCGCAGCCTGGGCGCTGCACGCGACAGACACGTTACGGGTTGCTCACCAACGGCTGCTCACTGAGGCCGTGCTGAGAGTCTCTGGGCGTAGACCGGCATCCCTTGCCTCCTCTCGCGGGACGAAAGGGACAGGAGCAGTCGCTGCCTGGGCTGCTTAGCCAGGAGGTCGAGATCGCTGCAGGCTGCCTGCCAGCTGTAGCCGAGGGGTGACGGGCTGCGCCGCTGCGCTGTTGCCCGTTACGGGCTCACGTACTTGACATAAACCCCCGCAGAGCCGTTGCAGGGTCATGGTCAGAAGGGGGCATCGCTCTGCCTCTTCCTCCTGCTTTCCAGCGGGCTCTCTCCCTAGCTGCCCCAGCCCGGGCCTCGTCTTTGCGGTGCCTGCGCAGCAGCCGCGACCCCGCTTCGGCTCCCGGAGAAGGGAAAGGCCGCCCTCCCACCCCGGGGGTCCGCGGCGCCTTCCGCGGGCTCGGCCCCTTTAAACCTCCGCCAGGGCCCCTCCCCTTTGGCGCCCCTCAGCCACTGAGCGCACGGCGGCGAGAGGCGCCTGCGTGGTGTCGCAGCCGCTGCCCAATGAGGGCTCGCCCTGCTGCGCGGCGCACGGCACGTCCGCCCTCTTGCAGCGCCCCGCCGAGCAGCAGCAGGAGCAGGCCCCGGGCCGGGCGGGCCCCGCGGCGCCGCCATGGTCGGCCGGGAGAAGGAGCTCAAGATCCGCTTCGCACCGGGCCGCTGCGAGCTGGTGGAGGTGAGCGGCGGGAGCCAGCGGCGCCGTTTTCTCCGGGTGCGCCGCTGCTGCCGTCTCCCGGGCGGGCTGGGCCGCCTCGCACGGACTTCCCTTCGCAGGGCCGCGGTGTGCACCTCCAGACGGGCTTCCCCTGCGGGGCCGGAGGAGGCGCCGCGGCGTGTTGGGGAAGGGCT
>WYDI02001581.1:27630-72805 GCA_009867235.2 Psittacus erithacus
AGGGCCGCGGTGTGCACCTCCAGACGGGCTTCCCCTGCGGGGCCGGAGGAGGCGCCGCGGCGTGTTGGGGAAGGGCTGTCGCAGCGCGGCTGTGGCGGCTTCGACTGCCCGCGGTGCGCTGCGTGCGAGGGGAAGTGTGGCCGGCGGTTCCCTCTGATGGCTGGGCTGTGCCCTTCCGTTGGCGCTGCCGCGAGCTCCGGGAGCGGGTCAGTCGGTGCCTCATTCCGCCGCCGCTGCGTTGCCGCCTTGGCGGCGGTTTGGGCACTTCGCTGCGGCCCTGCATGGTCTCGCTGCTGGAGCTGCCCGGTGCCCACGGGCCCGTCCCGTGTGAGAGCCTTTGAGCAGGTGCAGCGGGCGGCAAGGAGCTGCCCTCGGGTGCTCCCGTCCCGTCTGATTCCACGTCCTCCTGGTCCTCACCTCATGTGCGAACCTGCGTGCGTTCCTTGACATGGGCATCTCTGAGTTAAGCTTTATATGAAGCTTATAAAGTACTTGTATCTTGGTTTTACATCTTGAAAGACATCACGTCTTACTATGTTTTTCAGTTATACTTTTATATTTTAATAGCGTCTGAAAATACTTCTAGGTTTCCCAAATGCTACTTTTTAATCTTATCTTGGATATTTTTGTCAGAATGAGGCTGCTGAGTACAATTCTCTTTTATTATGTTAATTCCTAGTGAGCAGTGAACATCAGAAATCGTACACTTTATCATAAAGCTTAAAATGGTGCGTTTAAGTGGTCTTATTTAAAATTAGTTAAGACAACTTTCTGCACATTTGATGACTCTGAGTATGATTGCTTCATAATTGAGAAGCACACGGAAAAGATCTGTTAGCAGATGGGTTAGTCAGAGAGCAACTTGCATTTAAGGCTACAAAACTTGCAGACAAAAGGGTGACATTTGAATTCTGGGATGTTTGGGCACACCAAGCCTCCACGGTCCTTTGGACTTGAAGGTCTGCTACTGCAGTTTCTAGGCAGAAAGCCTGTTGCAGCTTAGTGATACTCTGCAAAGGAGCAAGGCAGCATATAGGGAAAGAGTTAATCTGTGCAGCTTTTGTATTACCAGAACCTTTAACTGCATTGAAACTGGTGGTTGGGGTTGAATTTATGGGAAACGCCTACTAATAACCTTGTGGAAACAAGGGACTTAAAACAATTAGTCTTGCAGACAAGAACAGCAGGATGCGGAGCGTACTAAACCTGGTTGTGACTGTTGTGTTCAGTTCAGGCTGTGCTGCTCATGTAATATCCCCTTTATGCTTCATAGAATAAACAAACCTTAATGAGGCTTACAAATGCCAGAGCTTACAAATGACACAAGTTTTTGTGTTGATCGCTTCTTACTTATTAAAGACATTGTCACATTTTTAGAGAACTCGGTTTCCTGCCACAAAGCTTTGATATTAGCTCTAGAAGCACTGGTAAATCTGTCCTGTGAGGCTCTGTCCAGGCTTTGCAAAGATAAACAGTACATCACAACACTGAGTGTTCATGCTTATGCTTTTCAGAAAACGTAGGCAGCCTTAAAAATTATAAATACACATAATTTGCTGTAGTTTGTTGCTTTAAAGAAACTGTCAAGATGTCAATTACTAATCTTCACCTGGTACTTGAGGGAGAAAGTCATCCTTCACCGGAAGGTTTAGAATGGAGGAAAATGCACATGCTGTGCTGGGAACTATCAGTGCCTTGGCATATGCCCTTATGGAATAAGTTTTTTAACTTTATAGTATAGATTCAGATTAGACATTAGGAAGAAGCTCTTCCCTGTGAGGGTGCTGAGGCGCTGGCGCAGGTTACCCAGAGAAGCTGTGGCTGCCCCATCCCTGGCAATGTTCGAGGCCAGGTTGGACGGGGCTTGGAGCAAGCTGCTCTAGTGGAAGGTCTCCCTGCCTGTGGCAGGGGGTTGAAACTGGATCAGCTTTAAGGTCCCTTCCAACACAAAACAGCCTGTGATTCTAGAACTGTAAGGGGGAAAGATGGTAATTTGGAATTAATTTCTGTTATTTCCTGTGCTGCAATCAAAAAGCTGGTCTATCACAATGGTGAAAACATGAGAATGCACAGTAGTGACAGGGCTATTTGAATCACATAGTAAAGAGCATTTACAAAGTTATAGTCAGTTACCACAGATGGTCCGTGTGCATAAAGCAGTCAGAAAATCCCAGATGTGTGGATTCTGCACGCCTGCAGTTTTAGTCCGTACTGGCATGTAACTGTATGCTTTTGGTTTTGTTTATGTTACCTTCAGAAGTAAAGCATAAAAGGAAAATAGGTTGCTCAGACAGACATTAACCTTGCGTTTCCTGTCTTGAAAACTTCGTGGGCCAGTGAGTGGTAGAGAGGAAGGAACTGTGTGTGCACTGATGTACGCAACTGTCTCAAGTACTGAAATATGCCAGAGCTGAAGAAGCTTTAGGATGTATAAATTGAAAGTTTAAACTATCAATCACTTTCAGATGCTTTTTATAAAACTGAGAGGAGAGCTGTGTCTTGTTTTTACTTATTATTAGACTGTTGTGTTAAATGACAGTGAATTACTATTTAATAATAAAATTCAAGTTTTCATTTTTAAGAGTCGTTGTAGGTAGGCCTACAGGGAGCTGTATGGTATTGCTGCAGGCTCCAACAGGCACAGTCTGTCCAAAATTACTTGTTGCAGGATGTGGACCCTAAATGTTGCTTATTTTGGGTCCCTTTTCTAAAGAAGTTCTTTTCCTCATTTCAAATTGCACAGAGGTACCAGATTTTGAATGAACTTAAAATTCTGTCTTCATTAGTAGTTCAGTTTGGTTCCCCTCTTGTTATAGAAGTACATGAGTTTCCCATTTAAGTTTTGCTTTTGCTATCTTCAGAAATGTGTTTAAATACTTGACTAGGTACAATCTCCATGCTCCCAGTTGTTTGTGTTCCGTGAGACATTCCAAAACATTCATGTGACAAGGGAAGCCGCTTAATGCAGTAGCTCTGGCTGTAGCCTTGCATACTTTTAAAGAAAACATAAATAACAGTGGAAAGAAAACTTTTCCTGTTCTTGTTTCCCTAGGAAGATGTTGATATTCCCAGTAGGCGAGCTCTCATTACGGGTGCTACAGGACTTCTTGGCAGAGCTGTGTTTAAAGAATTCAATGAAAATAATTGGAATGCAGTTGGCTGCGGATACAGGAGGGCTCAGCCCAGGTTTGAACAGATAAATCTTCTGGACTCTGTTGCAGTTCATGACATTATCCATGATTTTCAGGTAAGTTCCTGGAGTGTGAAGTAGATGGTTAGATTACTGTTGTGCATTTAGTACTCAGTTGATAGTGCTCTTCTTGATACTGAGTTTCTGTGGCTGTAGTGGGGCGGTGCTGCTTTGGTGAAAGATGTGTGGCTGCCTTTTCTGCCACATGTGAAGGTCAGTTTGCACTGCAGATACAGACAGTTCTAAACTCTGCTGTCATCACCAGAGACAGGTAACAGACAGATATGTTGGCACACTTGCATTTGTAGTTGAAAGAAAAAGATAACCGTTAGTTATTGACAGAGTAACATGAAGCAGTTCTCTTGAAGAACACTTGAATACAACAGCAGTAATTCTTTGTCCAGTGTGCGATGCGGGAAGATGTTCAGTTTTTAAAATCTGACTTGCAAGAGGAACCTGAAATGCGTTATGCAGGATGCCATTCTATAAAATGGCTTTAAATATCTTATTATTGGTCTGCATATGTCAAATAAGCCATGTGGAAATGGCTTGTCTAGAAATTTTGAGTGCAGTTATGTGTATGTGAGATACATACTATTATAATATTTTACATTATTGTACAGAGTTAAAAAGAAATAAAAAAACTACTTCAGCCTTGCTATAGAATTGAAGGTACTGAAGATCACATTTGCAGAATTAGTGATCATTTTTTTGGCATCTAAAAGCAGCATGGTTCAGTTTTACTTCCCAAGTAAACATGCTTACAAATAATTCTACCGCTTTTCTTACTTCTCACAACTTAGTGAAATGCCTCTTTGCCTGGAGGAGTTCACGGCTAGAGGTAGGGTACAGCTGCAATCTCTTGACGATGTTTGTTGTTTAAAATTAGTCTTTAATTTCCAGCCTCATGTTATAGTGCACTGTGCTGCTGAGAGAAGGCCAGATGTTGTAGAAAGTCAACCAGAAGCTGCTTCTCAGCTCAATGTGGCTGCTTCAGGGAACTTAGCAAAAGAGGCAGGTAAGGAGACCATCTAATGGATTTGGTTTCTTGTTAAAATGCTGCACTTATTTATGCAAGGGCATAAATAGGAGTAAGTTATTCCAAGTGCTAATGTCACTTTTGAAATCACTGTGCTGTCAACCTGTTTTCTGTAAGGGTAGCATGTGTGTCTGTGTTGAGGATCAGTGAACAGACAAAGTAGCAGGAATGAGTGGGACTAGAAGAAGGTGAGATCCTTCAGAGATTTGTGTGAAGGCTTATTGGGATTTCAGACAAGGCATGGATTAAAATAGACCATATAAACATTTTCTTCCTAGCTGGAGTTGGAGCATTTCTGATCTACATTAGTACAGACTACGTGTTTGATGGAACAAGTCCTCCTTATAAAGAGACTGACATACCAAATCCCCTGAATTTATACGGTAAAACCAAACTGGAGGGTGAAAAGGTAGTCCTGGAAAATAATGAAGGTAAGAATACACTCACATTTTGAATAGAGGCTTTCTATTTTTATTTAGTTGTATATTAGCTTAGTAGACTCGCAAGTCAGTGGTAAAATTGCAAAACCATGGAAACAAGATTTAGAAAAGAATGTGATCAAGAGACGCTCTCCTTGCTCATGAAACATTCCTATTGCTTAAAGGTCAACTAAACCTTTGTTTCTTACTTGTTCTGATCATCATTTGTGTTACTAGTCTCTGCTGATGGATGTTCACAAGCCTTTTGTCTGCTATGAATCAGTTACTCCAAAGGAAAGATAAAATACATCGTCAGTGTATTGTAATGGCATAAGCTTTACCATGTTTTGTATACAGCTGCTGTTAGTTAAGGGGATGCATTACAGTTCTAAATGTACCTTTACTTGAAGGGGAAAATGGACTTGTGATTCAATAATAATGCAGACAATATTAACATAGGTCTTTGTTGTAGGCTCTTGGTTTTCTTGCTGATCTCCTGGTTTGCTCTCTCTCCTATGTTAGCCATCAGGCCATCCATTTTATTTTTACCGACCTACCTCACCATACACATCAGATTCCTGATTGTAGTACTTTCTAAAGAGTTAGTAACGTATTTCTGGTTTTAAGCAGCTAAATATTTATTTATTTGTTATTTAAGTCTTTTCTTAATGAAAATTGTCATTCAAAATATGCAAACATAACTTAGAAACTTCTGCCTCATAAGAAGAAAAAAAGCTTGTGACTGATCATGGTCCCTTGCATTTAAAACTCATTTCTTGTCTGAAACAGATTTGGCTGTTTCTTGTTAGTATGCTGACAGTTTCCATTCACAGGTTCTAAGAAGCACTTGTATTTTCTCAAAGAATTTGAAGAAAACGGTCTTAGTGCACTTGCAGAAGTGGCTTCTATTATGTCAGTATGATAACTGTGATTCTCTTCTGCCTAACCAGAGAATGGAACAATTGATAAATTAGTGTGATGGTCTTTCAGTAAGTAAACATACACTGTATTGGAAAATGATGGGCCTTAATATAGCTTTGTCATTACTGCTGAGAAATAGGCTTTCTAAAAAACATTTTGATAGGAAAAGTCCTATTTAAGTAAAAATTGAAAGTTGTTCATCCCACCTCTTACCGAAATACCATCTCTGAATTTGACTGTGATGCTGTTTGCTCCCTCTTCTAGATTGGTAATGCAGATAAGACTGCACCAAATTCAAGTACGTGTGGCTATCTTGCCAGATCCCAACCCCGACTCAGCAGTTCAGTTGTGTTTCAAAACCTTTTGAGCAAGATCTGTCAGGCAGTAGCAGGTTGCAGCAGTGGTATCATTAGCAGAAGGAATTTTGAGATGGTGCTGAGCAAGGTGCTTGAAAATGTAAATTCTACTGTTGATACAAATATAAATGTTACATGTTTTAAGGCTTCCAACCACTTATTTGCTAATATTATATAGGTAGAATTCAGTTTATCAGATGCCTATAGTTGTGTGAAGAATTCCCATGTCCATTTCTGTTGTATGGCACAAGAAATCTCCACAAATAATTTGGGGTTTGCATATTTTTTTAAAAATATATTTTACTTTGGTTAGGAATGGATGTAAGTTATAGCTAGTACTGATGCTTATAAACCAGTAAGTTTCAGTGGGTCATCAGAACCACTGGTAATGAAGCTAATGCTCTCCAAGTCACAGACAGCTCTTTAGAACTGTGGTATTGTCTTTCTCAAATACTGACTACTTAGATTAAAAATGAGAGATTTCAACCAGTATTTAAAGAGAAGAAGAATATATTTGCTGAGCAACCAAACTGGCTTTAGAGCAGCAGGAAATCAGTATCATATTGGGGTTTTTAATTGTATTTGGTTTTCTTGTATATGTACTTCTTTCTGTTTACTTTTCTGTGAGAATGATTTTTATGTTAGCTTTTTCTTTTTGTCTTTCAAATGGCTATAGTGTTTTCCTACAAATCTGTAAGAATTGCAGTGATTTGGTGACTTCTCCTTTGAATTTCTGGACTGATTTCATTTTCTTTTGTTTTGTTTTTCTTCAAGCCAAAATGTCTGTGTTACTTTTAATGCATTTGTTGTAGCATTTCCCCTCAGAGAGGCCTTTCGAATCTTCATGACTGAGGTAGTCTAGTATGATGTGTTCCATCATCAAATATCCTTCTCTTTGCACTTGCTTGCCGTTAGTTTGATTTCTCAAATCACCATCTTGAAATTGAATATTGTTCACTGCCATATTCTGTGAACCTGATCCTTATTTGTCAAGCTCTTGATTTATGCCAAGGTTCATGTCTTTTTTCCTGGTAAATAATATCCTCCTCGATGCAGGAGGCTTCTGCATGCCGAGCAAAAAAATCTTTGTCTGTGATTGACGCCTGAATAAGATGCTTGGTGGGAATTTTGTTCATGCGCTTACCCAGGGCGGAGGGAGGGAATGCTGCAGTAACTGCATAGCTCAGTTGTTATCTTTGTAAAGTTTGTAATCATTGTTCTAACCCAAACAGACCATCTTTTTTCTCTTGTGATGTTAATAAAAGCTTGTTGGCTTTCTGGCAATCAACAGCAGAACTCAGAATAGGTTTATATAAACTTAGTGTTTATAAACTGTTTCAATTGATACAAATTAAAATTACATTCTGAGGGCAAATATATTAATTGCATTTTTTCTGTGATTTGTAGACGCTTAATATCACCAGCATATTTCTCAACACTTCCGTAACATTTTTCAGGTTATGCTTCAGCATTTGTACTCATTCATAGCAATGTTACTACTTTTGAAATATTTTTTCTTTTAGGTGCTGCAGTACTTAGGATTCCTATCTTGTATGGAGAGGTAGAAAGGCTGGAGGAAAGTGCTGTGACTGTTATGTTTGATAAAGTGCAGTTCAGTAATAAGTCTGCCAACATGGACCACTGGCAACAAAGATTTCCTACTAACGTCAAGGATGTAGCAAGTGTTTGCAGACAGCTAGCAGAGAAGAGACTGCTGGTAAGGCAATAAAGAAACAAGCCTGTTTAAGGTAAAATAGATTTGAGTTCTTGGCTTTGTTTCGGACCAACTGAGAACTGCCTATAACCTGCATTATTCATTGCATTTCTGGAATACCTGGAGGGAAGGAAGAGATAGCTATAGTCTGCAGTATCCTTACATGACAGCATGTGGATACTTGAAACAAAAGTGAGGGAACTGATGGGACAGAACCTTCTGCAAATTGTCATGTGTCTTCTAGTATGCAGGAAAGAAGTGCAAATACTGACTTTCTGAAACAGGCCTTTTACAAATTGCCATTTTGGACTGAAAAAAAACCCCATGGTGGTTGAATATCATTCTCAAAGATACCCTTGTTCTTACAGTATTAAGAACACTGAAGTGGCAAAACCAAGCCACTGAACTTAAATACTTGATTGTGTTTATTCATCACAGCATCTTCAGGTTACCATCTTCACAAGATAACAAAAACATCTTTGTTTAGCTTGGTAAAAAATGGACCATGCATATGTGGTAAATGTGGTGGAATCGGTTTATTTGAAAGGACTCATACAGTTTGCAGTTTCACATTCAGAATGTGTGGTCCCTTTTGCATTTGTTTTTGGGTAAGTGACTAGTATAGAAGAGCTGAGTTCCTCCTTCCCAGCTATTTGGCCTTGGTTGGTTGGTTGGCTCACTCCTTTCCCGCTGGGTAATAATTCTACAGAATATAAGCTGCTTGTGAAAAGTCAGGCCAGATGCATGTAACACCAGTACTCGGTCTCAGTCCCTCGCTGGGTGTTCTCTGAAAATGCTTGAGACGTTCCTAGAACGTGAGATGGTGTAACATGCCTTTAGGATAGGATTTGCTGGAAGATTGTTCTGCACAGCTCTTGCACAGGGATTCATCTAAGGGCTGTCTTGGTGCTACTTTTCACCTGTGTGTTCTGTTTCTTCTGTAGGACCCATCAATAAGAGGCACGTTTCACTGGTCTGGCAATGAACAGATGACTAAGTATGAAATGGCATGTGCCATTGCAGATGCTTTCAACCTTCCCAGCAGCCACTTGAGACCAGTAAGTGATGTGTTGTTCACCCTGTGGAAAGATGGGTGTTTTATGGTTCCCAGTAGTGGGTCTTGCTAGCTATACAAATAAACTTTCTGTTCAGGGAGATTGGGTATGTCTAGCACAGCGAGTGTATTGCTGACGACCCAATCAGTCAGTAACCAGTTTTACAGTCTGTAGTATAAAGGTACTTCTGCAGAGTAGTTCCCTTAGGCATGAGTAAGTCCATATTTTTTGTTGAATTTTTATCCTTAAAAAAGCTTATGGATTGACAGAACATTAACTCAAAGGTAGGAATCTATAAGAACTTGTCTGGATTTATTTCTGAGTACATGCACTTAAGAACTTCAGATCGTTTTTGCTTTGCTTAAAATGCCTGTCGTGCAGTTTTATTGACACTTAAAAGTAAGACTGCTCTTAATGACATACTGATAATGTTGTGAGAGTAACATGTAAGCAAGATTTTGTTTATATCCAAAATGAATTTCAAAGATTCTGAATTAGTAAAGGCTGGAACTGAAATGTAGCTTGGAAGATGGAGAGAAAGAGAATGAATTATTTCTGCACAGATCAATTTCCCTTCAGGTATATTGATCAAGGCATGGTTCTGTCAATGTTTTAGAGAATTTTTAACCTCGTGATTATAGTAATAGGATGAAAATGGGAATAAAATGTAGAAAAACATAAATGGCGAGCAGTGATCAAGTGAGAGAAATTTACCTTGGGATACTTCAAGTCACTCTGCCTGACATGTCTTATGTTGAAATAAAGTTAACCATGAAACAAACAAGCAAGTACATGCACACCCCCCCAAAACAAGGCACAAAACAGTTTGAAGGGAGGAGGGAATGCACATGTGTAGAAAGCTATGAAGGAAAATTTCTAAGTGAGCATATATAAGAATGTTTTCCTGTCATCTCTGATTACATGTTGGTGTGTTGGGGGTTTTCCTGTTTATTTTTCAGATTACTGATTGTCCAGTTGTGGGTGCTCTCCGTCCGAGGAACGCTCAGCTGGACTGCTCCAAGTTGGAGATGCTGGGGATAGGCCAGAGAACACCATTTCGAGCAGGGATCAAAGAATCTCTTTGGCCTTTCCTCATTGACAAGAGATGGAGGCAGACAGTCTTCCATTAGTTTGTAACTTTTTTAGCAAAAGTATGGTATGTGGCACTTTTTTAAAAGAAAAAATACATAGTTTTGTATGAGTGTTCTTAAATTGTGACATTTATGAGTTTTCATTTAATCAGGTAAACAAACAGTCTTGCACTAGTGAAGTTGTTAGCCTGAAAAACGTTCAGTGACAAAAGCTGAGCCTATTTGATGTCCTGGATCTTTTTTTCCATTCGTATCAGTCTAAGTTAATATCTGTTCCTGGCAGATTATGGTTCTTATCAATCAGTACCATTTGATGCTAAGAATGACTCAGCTCACTTGTAGACTTACTTCTGGCTGAAATCTGTGGTTGATGCTTAAAGTCTGTGCCATTGTTGTATATACCATTTCTCTTCATTAAAAGACGTGGTCGGTTACCACCAACAATCTAAGGGTTTTGTTTCTAACTCCTGAAGGCGGCGTTCTTCTGAAGTTAAACTGAAGTAAGAATTGTTCAGTGTTCGTTTTGCTTCAGCTCTGATCAAACTGTTTTTTAAAAAAGTGAAACTTTATTTTTGCAATTTTCAAGTGGACTTTCTATGCTCCAACTATTTTCGGAATGTTCTGTAACTTGAATGCCCGCAGCTTCATATTTGTACAGTAAGTTGTATGCATTTGTTTTAATGGTGACATATAAAAGCTAAAAGAAGGTGGGAGGGTGGGGAACAAATGGTTTTGACCTGTTCTTTTGGGAGTTGGGGGATTTTTATTTGGGGGGGGGTGATCTTTTTGTATAAAAGCATGAAAAATCTTCATCTTTCTCTTGTTTTTGTTTTTTGCTGTATTTGGGATTGTTGAAATTGGTGGAAGATGTTTGTTAGCACATGTGGCACGGAGAAGAAGGGTATTTAAGAATTTATAGCACTGCAGCTTCTTTGCACAGACTGTCAGATCTTGCACTGATGTAGCTTGTTCTGGAACAGCAAAGCATGTATATTCAAGGTTTGCAGCATAATAATGTAACCACAGTAGTCTCATTTTAAGCAAATCTTGAAGTCCAGTCATTAAAGTTGGACTCAGGAGCCAGGTAACGTGGAGTAAGGTTCGCTTCCTTGTGAAGTTGTAGAATCAGCAATATTCTGAGATTGCCGGAGGTTGATGGTAAAACAAGGAAAAGATGCATTTGGATGATTGTTTATTTTTCTGAGGTTGACATGAGGGAAAGGGGAAGATGTTCAGCTCAAGTGGGGAAAAAACTCAGGTGGATGACAAACCAACTGAAGCTCTTCTAGAGGTCAGTTTTATGTTCAGTCATTTAATTTCCAACTGGCATATGCTAAGAGTTCATAATCCCGATTTGTTTTAGTCTGAAGTCCTGATATACACATGGTAACTATCTCCAAAATGACAATAAATATATATTGCCAGCATAAGAAACCGTTGTTGATTCTTCCTTCATCATCAGGGTTTGTTTCTCTGAATCAGAAATACTTGCAACTCTTCCAATTCTTCTTGAAATCTGTGTGCCCTTTTCAGTCATTCCTGCCCTACCCCCCTGCACTAATTCAGTGACCTATTTCCAGAGTTAGATTAGATTAGATCACTGTTTCTCTCTCACTGTGCTGCTGCCTTAGGGATGCAATCAATGTACACAGGAGATGAAAATGAGCCTGAAATGTCCTGGTCCTCAGTGCCCAATCAGGGCAGTTCTGAGCACATCCCCCCCACTTGAAGGCAGCTCAGTTTTTGTTAAATTTGGCAGGTTTTTTTTTTAATCACAGTAAGTTCAAAGCTGATACAAAAAATTGGAGATGGTGAAAAGAGCCACAAAAAGAGAACAATGAAGGAACCCTGAGGGGGGCAGTCGACTTGCTGTTTCATTGTGTGACTTGTTTTTCGTTGGCATACGTAATCAAAAGAGAGAGTATTTTGTTAAAATCAAGTAGCTAAATAATTCTCTAAGTGGTTCTTCTGAAAATTCCATTTCCATTTAAAAAACGTGGGAAAACACATGATAAAATACACAGTTGGAAGGCAGTGTGTACCTGTCTGGACCTTCAAAGCAAGCCCCATGGTCTTAAAAGGCCAAACCCCTGGCTGTGGCACCAGTCCCATAGACATTCATTGATTCAGCAGATTTGATGGGCATTTTCCAGCCCCTTCCTTATAGTCCTCACACTGCTGCTGCCTCTCTCTGTGGTGTCCACATGAAACAACAGCCATGGGTAATAGTGAGTGGCCTGTACCAGGCTCAGTATGGCTGCCTCTGCACCTCTCAGAAGAGTCCCCTGCTATTATCGCCCACTGCCTCTTCCTAGCTGTAGTTGTTACACAGGGAGCAGGCTCGGCTGCTGTACCCACCTCCAACATCTCTGCTGCTGACGGATCCTTCATCATCAGTCTGCAGAGCTGCAAAGTGGTTCTGCAAGGGCACCTCTAGCTTCACGGAACGTCGCTTCCAACTGTGGGGCCTGGTGTTGCAAGCTTCCATTCCCCTGCATTATTCCCCCTCCTCCCTTCTCTGTGTGCTGCTGGGGGAGGTTTTGGCTGTGGCTCCGCTGCAGACTGCGCCTGGAACCAAGTGTCTGTCTCCTCGCCATCCCTGATGGTTTGCAGCTTGCACCACCTCCTGCAGCTTAGCACCCGCTGCAGCAGGCCCTACCCCTGTGCACATGGTCTGCAGGCAGATCTGCTGCCCATCCCTGCCCCAGGAGAAGGTCTGAGCATGTCTTACAGCCCCAGGTCTGCCTTCAGCCTCCCCCTGCAGTGCTCTGTCTCAGTAGAGGCACTGTCCACGGCTGGGGTAAATGGTGCAGACCCTCCCCAGAAGCTGCGGCCTTTGTTTCCCAACCAGTGCTCCCCGTTCTGCCTTGAGGGTCAGGTAGGGTAATGGCCTGTGCAATGTCCCTCCTGTGAGCTGGGTTAGGATTAGGCAGAAGATGTCCCTAAAACAAAGTGGATTGACAGGAACGGTTTGTAGCCAAAAAAGCAGATGCCGACAGAGGCTGCAGGAGTGATTGTGGGTGGCTGCAAGGTTGAGTTAAGCAGCTGGTTCTTTTCTTAGGCCAGCAGATGTGAGCAAGGTTAAAATGCAGGTAAGAAGGGCAAAATGCCTCACAAAATTGAGGCACGTTAGCCCATGGAGCACATGAATGAGGCCAAGCCGAGAGGCAGTGCCTTGCTGAAAGCAAGGGAACGGCCATGGAAAATTCATTGGCACTTCCAAAAATTGCACACTGTGGACAACTGTTCATGGAAAGCAGCAGGGAGCTTGAGGTGGCATGGGGGGATCTTAAGGACACAGGCTACATCCAGGACTGTACTGGCTTCTGGCTGTTAAGGTGGAAGGCTTAAGAAGCCACAATGGAGTGTCTGGACGCACCACGTATAGCAAACCATCTCGGATTATGGCACCTGTAGCTCAGGATGACTTTGTCCTCAGCAGAGACTCCATGGGGGTATTGAGACATACATGTCTCTAGAGCTTCTGACCCCGGGCACTCAGCATCAACCAGGATTGTCAGCTTAGGATAGCATGGAAAATGCTAGAGATGCAAAGCTCTCAGCCGCTAGTGAGGAGGCGAAGACCATCAGGCACATCTAGGTGTCTCCAGTATCGACTGAAGGAGGCTGCACCACAACGAAATGAGAGGGCCTGAGCATGCATGGAAGAGACTGAACATGGAATAAGCATGGATAAAGGTGATCTATGGGGAAAGGGAGGGGAATGGAGGAAACCGAAGGGTGTGTGGAGGAGAAGGGAACACACTGAAGGGCAGGAGGGGCCGCCCTGGCCCTGCTCCTGCCGCGGGTCCTTCATTCCCGCCCCCAATGCCGCTTCCCACTCCCGTGCCCCGTTTTCTGCACGGAAACCCCCGAAGGCCTCAGCCCCGGTACAACCCCCCTCGCCCCGGTCCCTCCGCGCCCGGGCAGCCCCGCCCCGGGCCCGCCCCTCCCGCCGCAGCCGCCGCTGGGTCCGGGCCTGGGCAGGCGGCGGGGCCGGGGGGGCCGCGCCGAGGCCATGCTGGGCAAGGACTACATGCTGGCCATCGTCCTCGTCAACTGCGACGGTCAGTGGGCTCCGGGGCTGGGCTGCGGGAGCGCTGTGCGGGGCCGGGGTGCAGGCTCCGGGGTGCGGTGCGGGGCCGGGGTGCGGTTTCTGGGGTGCGGGCTCCGGGGAGTGGGCTCCGGAGTGCGGACATCGGGGTGCGGTGCCGTGCGGAGCAGGGGTGCGGATTGCGGGATGCGGGGTACAGGATGCGGGATGCGGGGTGCGGGATGCGGGATGCGGAGCAGCGCCCGCCGCTGTCCGCGGTGCTAAACGGGCCCGCAGCGGCCTGCGCTGGGGCCGCACCCCCCGGCCCTCCCAAGGTCGCGGAGGCCCCCCCACCCCGTGAAGAGAGCCGGGGTGTCCGCGCATCGCCCGGCCCCGGTACCCCCGGGGGTGCGCTGGGCCCTGCGGATGCGGGGCTGCGTTCCCAGGGCACAGCTCGATGCTGCGCCGCACCGCGGGCTCATTGAGTGACCTCTCCAGGCCCTGGGGTGCGCTGGGGACGGGGTTAGTGTACATGTCCTCGCTGCCGACCCTCAGGGGTGCTTTCCTCCCCCAGACCCCGGGGGTCTGTCCGCAGCCCCTTTCCTCAGCCAGAACGGGAAGCAGCCGTCTCGGGCACCCCAGGGTGTTGGCTGAGGGCTGGTGTTGCATGCTGGCAGGGAGAGCTCCGGGCTGGCAGCCCTGCAGGGTGCCTGTCCTGGCAGGAGCAGGCTGGCTGTACACTCTGTGCCTCCGCTGGGTCACCCGTCCCCTGGGGCACCGATGAGGCAGCTGCCTGCACTGATCACCAAGTCAGCCATGGCCAAGCTTGGGGTCCACCACTACTGCAGTCCCCCTAGCGTCATGCCAAGCCTTTCCTTGCCATGCTTCTATCCCAGGCCATGCACCCACCGCAGGAGCCTTTTGGCGCTGGGTGAAGCTGCTCACTTCTCAGGGCACCCTGCAGCTGGAGAACCTTCCTCTGCCCCCACCTCTCTTCACACTCTCCCTCTGCACAGACAACCTCTGGAGTGACCAGAGCCTGGAGACGGACCCCGACCTCCCCCCAGGCTGGAGGAAAATCTGTGACTCACTGGGCACCTACTACTGGCATGTGCCGACCGGCACGACACAGTGGCAGCACCCCGCACACACCACTGGCCCTGCAGGGCGCCCGGAGGCTGATGGAGAGGAGACACCCCAGGGAATGGTAGGGGGTGTATGGGGGATTGAGGCCTGGTGTTGGATCCCTTCCCCTAGCAGAAGCCTGTTGAAGGGCCCTCACATCTAGGGCTGGCCCTCTTCATCTAGCCAGGGCTCTGGGGCAAACAGACCTCTGGATTGGCTGGGCATTGCTAGTCCAGCCTCTCCTTGGAGCAGGCCTGCCTTTGTCACCCTAAAGCTCTGCTCAGCCCATTCCCGGCCAGGGTTAAGCCCCTTGAAAGCCTCCAGCAGGCCCCATGTTGGCCTAATCCAGACTAAATGGGATGCCCACAAACTAAGGCGCAAAGGGAGGAAGGGCTCCTACCTGGTGCCTCCCAACAGGCTCTCTTGCTGCCCTCACCTTTTCCCTCTTCTCTCCCAGGACTACCATGCCCCCCTGGCAAAGCACTCGGCAAAGGACAGGCTCATTCCCAGCCCCATGGCCTCACTGTCCCAGAGGTAAGGCTCACCCTTGACCACTGCCGGGCTCTGGGCCCTGGTGATCCCACCAGAGCAGCCCCACATGTTGCAGCTGGCAAGACCATGCTGGTGGCCACCTCCATGGGAAGCTTCCCAGCTGGCAGCATGGGGATCCGCTGTTGCCAGGCCATCCCAGCACTTCCCTGCGCGCCCCAGGCCTGTGCTGTCGAGTGGGAGCCGTCCCCTCACTGCCTGTCCCTCTGCAGGACCTCACTGCCCTGGCAAGGAGATGACTTCCAGAGCGCAGAGCCCGGCTCCAAGGTACCGCACCCAGGCTGGGGCTGGCAGAGGAAGGGACAGGCAGCAGCTGGCAGGGCAGGAGTGACCCCGCTGGCATGATGAGGGTGTGAGGGTGTCTGAAGCCCCATGTGTCTCTGTCAGTGCTTTGCTGTGCGCTCGCTGGGCTGGGTGGAGATCCCCGAGGAGGACCTGGCACCCGGCAAAAGCAGCATCGCTGTCAACAACTGCATCCAGCAGCTCTCCAACAGCAAGGGCCAGGGCTCTGTTGAGAGCCAGGGTGAGGTGAGAGCATGGGACACTGCTGCCAGGCAGAGTCCCACCAATGGGGACCGTGCTGGGAAGCGGGAGAGAGGTGGGATACAGGACCAGTGCTAGTGGCAGATCAGCTGTCTCCACACAGGCTGTGTGGACCATCTGGTGGTCCCACGTGTGGCGGTCTGACAGGTCTGTCCCTCAGAGATGGTGCCAGGGATGCCTGGGTGGGCTGCTCCTATACATGGGAATAGCATCTGGGGAGAGCTGTGGGGTGGGCAACGCTGTCCCCACACTTGGGGCTGAGTAGGCTGGAGGGACATGGGTGTCCCTGCTAGTAGGCTGGGTGCTGGGGCTGCCCAGGCCATCTGCCAGGCTGAGGGAGCCACTGACCGCCCGCAGGGCCAGGACCTGGTGATGATCCTGAAGAAGGACACCATGAGCCTGGTGGACCCGCTCGACCGCAGCCTCATCCACCGCCAGCCCATCCTCAACATCCGCGTCTGGGGCGTTGGGTGCAACAATGGCAGGTCTGGGGGCCAGGGCAGAGCCGGAGGCTGGGGGTGGCTCTGCCTAGGGCAGGGGAAGCGTCCCTGCACTGACCTGTCCCCTCTTGTCCCTCCCCAACTGCTACTGTGGCTGCAGGGACAGGTAAGGGGTGCATGGGGCTGGGCGCAAGGCATGGGGCAGGGGGTGCATGAAGCCTCTGCCAGGGTCTCACCATCTTGTTCATGGTCTTGCAGGGACTTTGCCTTCGTGGCCAGTGACAAGGACACCTGCGTCCTCAAGTGTCATGTCTTCCACTGCAATGTGCCCGCTAAGGGCATTGCCAAGGCCCTGCATGAAATGTGCTCCAAGGTGGGATGCGGGGGTCCCAGCTGGTGTGGGCATGGCCTGGCAGGCTCTGGGGTGGGAGGAGACACCGGGACCCTTGTCTCTTGCAGATTGTGGCTGAGCGAGCTGGAGCAAGCAGCGGACTGCCTCAGGCCACCATGCTGAAGCCCATCTCCACCGAGGACCTGCCGCTGCAAGGTACCATCCTGCAGCCTGCCCTTGGGCAGTGGGATGCTCAGTGGCCAGAGCCATTTGGCCTGCAAGGCCGTGTCTCCAGTGTCCTTGGGGAGAAGGCGGTGACATGAGGGTCCTGCCTCCCCACCCGCCATCTCTCCTGTCCTGGCAGTGGATATCTTGGAAGCAGTGAGGCAATCCATACAGACCTATGAGGCGCTGTACATCGGCAGCCTGCCCGTGCCCAGGGCCATGGGTAAGTGCCACAACCAGGGGACACCTGAGACCCCCCCCACCATGGGATGTCCAAGCAGCTCTGCCCCAGCAAGGGGTGTCCCTGCCTGCGGGGCCTCCAGCTGGGGCAGGGCTGGTGGGATGGCGTCTGCTGCTCCCTAGGGATGGATGTGCTGAATGAGGCCATCGAGAAGCTGACGAGGGGCCCTGGGCGGGAGCACTGGATGCCATCCCTCATCCACGTGTCCGACACGGCCATGAGGGTGCACCCTGCACAGGTGGGGAGGGAGACATGGGGACCCTGCTGTCTCTGGGGTGGGACAGGCAACCCCCATGGGGAGCCTGGCCTCCCGGCAGAGGGGAGCTGTGGGAGCGCAGGGCTGCCTGGGGGTGGCCAGGGGTGGATGGTCCCACAGGGTCCCCTCAGGAGGACGAGGACGCGGCGCACATCTGGGAGTGCCAGGTCCGGTACGTGACCTTCCTGGGGGTGGGCCATGATGCCCACACCTTCGCGCTCATCGTGGACACGGGGCGACGCTTCCAGTGCACGGCCTTCTGGTGCGAGCCCAACGCTGGCAGCATCTCGGAGGCGGTGCAGGCAGCCTGCATGGTGAGCTGGAGTGGGGTGTGCGCTGTCCCCCGGCTTCCCATCCCACTGGGAGCTGCAGGAGGCAAGGGCTGGGGACTGGGGAGGGCAGCAGGGGCAGGAGGGAACCGATCCCATGGTGCCATGTCCAACCCACAGCCATGTCTGGTTATGTCCCAGGGTGGATGCTGTGTGTGCCCTATCCCATGTCGTGTCTGAACCCTATGGTCACACCGCGTTGTGTCCAGTCCCGTGGTGAGGCCACACTGCATGTGCCTCCATGGCCACAACGTGTTCCGTATGACCCCATGGCGATGCCATGTTGGGCCCCAGCCCATAACCACATCGCGTTGCATGTGACCCCACAGCCACACTGTGTTGTGCCCACGCCATGGTCATGCCGCGCCGCAAGCAGCCCCTGCGGTGCCGTGCTCCCGTCACCGCCGGCACTCCGTGTCCCTCTGTCCCGCAGGTGCAGTACCAGAAGTGCCTGGTGGCTGCTGCCCCGGGAACAAAAGCGAGGGCCGCGCCGGGCGGGGCCCCGGGGGGCTCGGGGGACGCTGCCGGCGGGGCAGCCAAGGCGAGCGGAGGCAGCGGCGGGCCGGCGGGGCCCGGTGTCCGCAAGCGGGGGCTCTTCTCCTTCCTGGAGGTCTTCCGCCTGAGGCGAGCCCTGCTGCACACCCCATAGCGGGCCGGGGCCGGGGGCCGGGGGCCGGGGCCGAGCGCCCCATCCCCGTCTCCAGCCCCGCTCCCGTCGTCCCGGCCCCGCTCCCGGTCCCCGGCCCTACCCGAGCAACCCCGGCGGAGCCCTGCCCCTTCCTGCCCCGCCCCGCGCCGCCGGGAGGAAGGGGCAGGGCCGGGCGTGACGTGGCGGCATGGCGGAGCTCTACGTGAAGCCGGGTGAGGGGGCGCGGGACGGACCGTGCTTCCGGAGCGGGGGGGCCGGGAGCCGGGTCGGGATCGGGGTCCCGCGTCCGCGGTTGCGGCCCTGTGTCATCCCTGCGGGTCTCGGTGCGGAGCGGGGCCCCGGGGCCGTGTCTCGATGCTGCTGTGGGGAAGCCCCGAGGTGCCGTGTCCCGGGGGCGGGGGGGGAGGCAGTGGGTCCGTGTCTGATGTGGGGAGCCCCGGGCGGGCGGTGTCTGGAGAGGGGTAACCCCGTCCTTGGGCACCCCGTGTCCGGGTGTCCCCTCGGCTCCCCGCCGGGTCTCACCGTGGCCTTTGCCGCCGCAGGGAACCAGGAGCGTGGCTGGAACGACCCCCCCCAGTTCTCGTACGGGCTGCAGGCGCAGGCTGCGGGGCCCAAGCGACCCCCCCTCACCCGCCGGGCCCCCCCACCGCCCGCGGGGGCACCGCCAGGTCAGCACCAGCGACACCCCTCAGCGCGCCCTGTGACACCCCTGCCCCGCCAGCAGCCGCCTGCCTTCTCCCTCTCTCCTCTGCCTCTCCTCTCCCGCAGGCCGGGCAGTGCCGGCACAGCAATGCGCTTTGGCCGGGGGTCCTGGGGCCTGAGATCCCCGTGTCCCGCCGGCTCTGTTTGAAAGGGCTGACAAGCGGGACGGGGTGACAGGTCCTAGCTCCTGGTCGGGCTGATGGGGCTCCACCAGTGCCTTGCCTTGCAGGGGCTCCTCCAGACCCAGCCAGTGCCCCCGCGGCCTCTGCAGCAGCATCACCCCCTCGAGCACTGGGTCCTCCTCCCCTGGGCCTCATCAGCCCCCCCCGGGCAGAGGGCGGGAAGCCGAGCGCCGCAGCAGGCCCCGAGGAGTGCAGCGTGCCCCCGGATACCGTGCTGGCCCCGCTGAGGCAGGCCCTGGCCGCCTGCCGCCCCGCCGTGCAGGTTAGACTCGCTCCTGCCGCCTCCGACCCGCGCTGCACAGGGGCACAGCCTCACCCCGGCTCATCTCTGCCTTCAGAAACAAGTGTGCGACGACATCGGGCGGCGGCTGACGGTGCTGGAGGACGCGTGGGCTCAGGGGAAGCTGTCAGCCCCGGTGAGGAAGAGGATGAGCCTCCTGGTGCAAGGTGAGGGGCAAGGAGGGGCTGCGCCCAGGCCATCCACCAGGCAGGGAAGCTGAGCCCGCACCACTGATGGGTTCCCCTTTCCTGGCAGAGCTGCAGCAGCAGCACTGGGATGCGGCTGATGAGATCCACCGCTCGCTCATGGTGGACCATGTGAACGAGGTGAGCCAGTGGCTGGTGGGGGTGAAGCGCCTGATCGCCGAGAGCAGGAGCCTGCCCGCAACGGATGGTGACATGGACGATGGCGCTGAGGCTGAGCCTGGCCAGGAGGAGCCCTGATGACAGAGGCTGCGGACTGTGAGGAGCAGGGCAACCTGTGCCCAGTGCCACAGCAGGAGAGGGGCCACAGCTGCTCAAGGGGGTCTGGGCGCCTCCCCTGCTTCCCACTCCTTGCCCAGGACAAGGGGATTTTAATCATTGCAACATTTTAGTGACGATTCAGTATATTATGTTTAATAAACGGCACTAATCTGCCCCGGGGTTCTGGCACCAGACAGGTCCTGGTTCTCTCCCGGGAGCAGCTGGAGGTGGGATTGCTGCGTGAATCCATGGTCATGGCAGGGTGCTCACAGGCCACAAGACATGAATGGAATGAATGCCCCTGGCAGCACCCCCAGGCAGGGGGGCAGTGATGCATTTTCCCTGGTGCACTGGCCACCCCTCTGGCCTTGCCTTTTGCAGTGTGGAGGACCCATACCAGCAGACACATGGCCCAGCTCTTCTGCAGAAGACAACAGCCCTGTCAGCTGGCTGGGGACCAGAGCAGCCAGGCACAACCAGGGCTTGTGCTGCAGCTACAGCCCATGCTCCTCTGGGTTCCTGCCCCATGTTTGGGACCCGAGAAACGTGGGCTGCCTCAGGGGCAGAAAGACCCAGGGACAAACATTACAGTGCTAATGCTGCCCCCCAGGTCAGATAAGCCCAGGGTGGTGGCACCCTGACAGGATACAGACTGTCCATGTGGCACATTGAGCCTTGGGAGCAGCCCCTGGGGCCCAGTGCTCACTACCCCTGGCCTGCAGGACCTTGATGCAGGAGGCAGGGATCCTCAGCACCCTCAAAGGGCACCTGGTGCTGTTCACCTTCTCTTCAACTCCCCTCCCCACAGCTCTGGGCACCCAAACTGAGCCCCAAACACAGAGGCACTGGGTCAGCACAGGGGTTTCATGGTGTTTATTGATCAAGCATGAGCTCCTAGGCAATTGCACCAGCCAGTTGTGCTAGAGCCTGAAGTGTCACACATCCATCCCCAGCATCAGAGAGTGCTGCAGCCAGCTGGTCACGGTGCCAGCACCTCCACGAGGCCCAGGAACAGGCCCAGCCATGGCCTGGAGACGGGGAGCTGGAAACTCAGATGTCCATCTCAAAGTGGTCTTGATCTGCAAGGGTACAGAGGGATACAGGAAGAGGGTTAGGATGAGGGTGCCTTGGGAAAAATGTGCAGGCAGAAAGTAGCAGGAGCTGCAACTGGGCCTGAGCCGGCACCAACCCTTGGGCCTGGGGCCTCATGGGAGCCCCACCGTGTCTCCAGGTAGGCACAAGCTGTGCTGGGCTGCTCACCTGGCACAGCTTCTTCGCTCTCATTCCGCTCCTTGAGCTCCTCCAGCTTGACGAGGCTGGACTGGGCCAGGGATGTGGCACCGGGGGTCTGGGGCAGGCAGCAGGGAGGGGTCCTGGCCACGGGTGAACTCTTGCACTCCAGCAGGAACTTGTGGTCGTAGATGATGCGGGTACCTGCCAAAAGCAGGGGGCTATCAGGCTCTGCTGGCCCCGGCCACCCCCAGCACTGCAGCCAGAGCTAGGAGCAAGGGGTGCAACCCAGTGCTTGGCCATGGCCTAAGGACACTGGGGGGCTTCCACACAGCAGAGTGTGACACCCACCCTGCCCAGCAGCAGCTCCCACATTGCTCCTTCCCCTTGATGCTTTGCCAGAGTACAGCATAGGGGCGGTCAAGCCTCAACATGGATACCCCCTGGTACTGACAAGCCCAGCCACCCCTGTACTGCTGGGAAGGCAAGGCCAGCACTGGGCCACTCTGCCCAAGCCTGATGCCCACTCCAGCACAGAGGTGGCTGGCTTGGGCTGGCTTCTACAGCTATCAAAGAGCAAAGGCTGGGTGCCTTCCATTGCCACCATGGGGACCTATTCCCAGTAGTTTAGCTGCCCTGCTGTGCGCTGCATGAAGGCAACACACAGGACTGGAGGGCACACGTCCTTCAGCCTGCTGGGTGCACAGTGTGCACCACACCAAGGTTGTGCCAGCCCGTGTGCCGTGTCTGCTGCCTTGTTCCCCCATCCCTGATGACCCTGCAGCCGAGTGTCAGTTCCCTGCCAGGCTCCATCCGTGAGCCCAGAGCTGCTGCATGGGACAGGCTTGTCCCAGCACAACAAATGCACATTGCACAACCCACATCAACCCAGCCTGGCTCCTGGCCCAGTAAGCTTGTGGAGGCACATGATGAAGCCAGCACCTGGGGCCCCAAAGAAACAGGCCCAGCTCAGGGCTGGGCACACACTACCCAAGAGGACAGATGGCAAAGAACAGGATCTACTCAACTGCTGAACCAGGGGGTTTGGCAGGTGACCGGCCTAGGGTAGCCCTGGAGGGAGCTCTACCAACCAGCACCTTCCATCAGGGCTTGCAGACATCCTGTGGGAGCCCCTGTGCCTGCCCCAGCTCCAGCCCTGAGAGACCAGCACTGCATCCACTGCACCAGCAGCACCACAAGCCAGTGATGGGCCCAACTTTCAGCAGTATCTTCCTACAAAGCTCTGAGTTTCCTTCCCCCTCCAGCTCTGAGTGGCCAGGGCAACCACCATGCCATGGGCCTGCCTGACCCTAGCGCCCAGCACTGGTGCCCATGCACCCAAGCACCAAGGTCTGCGGTGGAGAGCCCAGGAAGGGATGGGCTCCGGAAAAAGCCACCTCAGTTAGGCAGAGCTGGGGCAGTTAAGGCCACCGTTCCATTGAAGGGACAACCCCATTTCCATGCTGGGTCTCACCCCTGGTGTGATGGAGTACACAGTGCCACTGGCATGGAGCTGTAGCCCCCCTGGATAGGAGATGGTGACTCTCCAGGATGGGACAGGAGGAGATGGTGGTGCCACACAGGGGATGGAAGAGGTGTGGGCCTATGGCCCCTTCCCTGCAATTCACTCCAAGAACAGGCACCTCTTGCACTGTATCTGTTTCAACACGCATAGTGCTTCTCCTTTGGTGTCTGCACTACTGAAGGACAGCAGCAGCCCCATGCTTTTTGCATTTCTTCCTCAAATACTAGGAAAAGCATGTGAACATATCCAGTAGCACCTCAGAGCTTTATCTGCCTGCAGTACATGGATGCTGCTTGTGCATTTTGGGATATCAGTACTCCTTCCTTATGCTTTGTCTGGGGAAAACTCTGCTGCTGCATGGAAGGAGTTGTCTGGAAAAGGTGAAAGAAGGTGGAAAAGTCTCCATCTGGTCTGAGAGGCCACTGAAAGTGGTCCATTAGATTGAACACTATGTGCACTGCAATAGCTGCTTGAGGAATGGACCAACTGCTCAGTGTAGTTACTGCACCACCACTGAGCACAAGCAGAAATAAGCAGAGTCCAAGTGCAGGAAGTGGAGAACTTCTGCAGCTGGGTAGAGAATGAATGTTCATATTGAGCAGCAGGCAAAAATCCCCATCCTCCTCATGAAAAGGACTTGAAGAGCTCTTACCAGATTCAAAGGGTTACAAAAGGCTTAGAATTGAATATATCATGTTTTGCTCAAGTGGGAAGTGGTCTCAGCTTTCCCAAGACCTGCTTCTAGGCAGCTGGTCACATCAAGTGAGGTTAAGCCCTGCATTTACTTACGAGCTGCCTATTTACCTCCTGCAAATTGACATGGCATCAGTTGCCATGTTGTCAACTCAGCCTTTATTTCCAGCCCCTGAACAAAACCCAGTATCTCAGGCAACACACCTGGAAAAAGAGTGCTAAAAGCAACAGAACTAATCCAGAAGGCCATAAAAAAAAATACATAAGCACAATCACAGACCAAAAATACAAGGCTACCAACTGGCAGAGGGCAGGACTCAGCAGACTCAGCTGATGACTGTGGATCAAATCCCCCCAAACCCTGACTGCATCCATGTGCTAATTCTGTGACCCTTAGAAATGCATCACTGTGCATGGCAGTAGCTACCAAAGACAACACCATCCAGCCTCTTCCAAAATTCTCACACACAACCTCTAAATACTGTTTGCCGTTTATTGAATATTCAGGTAAATAGTTCACATTAATACAGGCTACATAAAGTAGAGCCACTATACGACATGAAATTTACTCAGCTTTTCCTTTTAAGTCTGTAAACAATTATACATGTATTTACCACCCTAATAGGTTGCAATCACGTCATCAGCTAGTTCTCTGCCGCACACAAGGAGCGTTCAGTAGTGTTTAGCCAAAAGCACTAGTTTTGTCTGATTTTTAAGTTCAAAGTGGCTAAACTAACCAGAGAACAGAATTAGTTTGTACAGGTAAATCACTTGGTTGTTATACAATGGGCCATTAAGTTTCCATCGTTCCAGCCCACAGAAAATTGCTTAGTTAGGCACATTAAAAAAATCCCCAGGGTTCTTCCAAGATCATAAAGATTCCCAAACAACGCTAAAAAAGGACAGACCCCCTTAAATCAGTTGACGTACTTGAGATGCATGTTTCCAATGTGAGGTGCCCAGGTGCCAGGCCAAATCTACAGCAAGAAATAAAAAGACAAGGCTATTATGAAAACAAATTAAGGTTCCTTTAACAGAGCGTTTAACCACTAGGGGGCAAGCTGAAGGCTTCCCCCTCAAATATAACCAGACTGTCCAGCGGCTGACAGCCCTCTTCAGCTCTGGCCAAAGTTTGACTGACAACCTGAAAGATGCCGAGTATGGATACAAACCCTCTCACTTATAACACAGTCTGTTACCCGGCTGAGCAGTCTTGAAATGCTGCTTATTTCACCTGAAAGGTTTGGTAGGTAGTGACAGCACCATATATTTTTTATAAACACACACACACACACTGTAGGGAGAAGTCATGCAAACATTTTCAATTCGAGCATCAAAGAACTGAACAAAACCCATCACCTATCCAAAGTGAAGAAATCCAACCAAAGCACAACACTGTAAAAAGCCCTAGGTAAGCAAAGGTGGAAGAAGGCAGCCACACTACCTGCTGAGCATCAGTACATTCTGTTGAGTTCTGGACAACT
This sequence comes from Psittacus erithacus, assembly GCA_009867235.2. Classification (NCBI taxonomy): domain Eukaryota; kingdom Metazoa; phylum Chordata; class Aves; order Psittaciformes; family Psittacidae; genus Psittacus; species Psittacus erithacus. The sequence goes on from WYDI02001581.1 coordinate 52,697, forward strand.
TTGATCATGGGATTCCAGGCAGGATCTGGAGTATGGAGCCCATTAAAGAGGGGCCCTCCCGGGCCATCCGCCAGCTGCGGGTGTGAGGGGATCAGAGTGCCGCCGTACATGGAAATGGGTAGGCCCTGAGGGAACAAGAGGAAGCACCATCAGTGAAGGCAGCACTAGCTGTGAAGGATGATCATGGCACCACATCTGCCAAGACAACCAAGGCAGTTCACCTCCATAAGTGATGTTCATCTAGTCACATAGCTCTGTGAGGAAATGGGCAGAGCATGGAACACTCAAAACTCTCCAGAGCTTTAAACTCGAGTCAGTTCACCCATTTTTCTGAGATTACACCTTCCCAGCATGCAGCAGCCTCTGCACAGCACTTTCAGATCACCCCATAAAGCCAGACACAGCAGCTGTATGGTGATCGCAGTGCTCCCTCCTCTCACCTCTGCAGCATGCAAGGCTCCGAGCTGGAGGTTTTCGGTATCTTCCCATTCAGAAAGAGCAAGCTACAAAGCAGCTTTTTGTGATCAAGAGATTTCTTTTCTGTGTTGCAGTGATTGCTGGGCTGCAATTTAGAAGATTCCAAGAGTGTGTGCTACAGCTACTTCTGACATGCGCTGTGAGCAGGTCTGCTGCTGAGCACATCATCCTGGACACTCCTCAGTGTGGCTCAGTTAGCTGGCTAGGCCTGGCTACTTCTGTCTGCCTCAAGCTACATCTGCAACATACAAATTCTGGCTCTGCTGAAGTGCACCACCAGGCCTTAGGCACCTTTTCCAGTCGGTACTGGAGCTGCAGCCAGCAGTGGCAGAAGAGGCATACACATACAGTGTGTACGGGTAGAACAGCAGATACAGCAGAGAAAGCCCTGGGTCATTTTACAGACTAAATCCCACCCTCTGAAACTTACTTTAGAAAAATCCACGAAACTATTTGGCATAGGTTGGTGGAAAATATTCGAGGGAGCCACTATTCCAGAATCATCTCTCTCCATTGGCTGATGCTGAGAAAATGTGCCTGGGTCCGACAGCTGCTGATGCATCGGATGATTTCCCATGACAGGCTGGGACCAACCTGACAAACCTTCTGGAAAAGATAAGGTTAAAAATGGCTGATTACAACTCACTGAAGACACTCTGGAGCAGAACTCAGCAGCTGCACACACCTACATATATCCAAAGGCCCTCTGAAAACACACAGAGACAGACGTATCTTCGGGCTCAGCTCTGAGCAAGGGCAGACCTTCCACAGGCACACATGCAACGCAAGGAGATATCTGTAATTTTTGGCTAATAACCCATTACAAGCAATGCAAACACACAAGTCTTATCTGTAGCATCAAGGTCTTCCACAGGGGAGCTGCAGCAGGCAACACTATATAAGGCTGGCTACACACACACACATACACACACACACATGCATTTTCTCTTCCCTCCAGCTCCCACAACCTCTCATGTACCACAGGAACACAGAAAAACAGTTACACATAGGAACAGGGTAAAACACAGGGACCCAAGAGAGACCAGTGAGGCCAGGGAAGCCTGGCCAGGCACATACTGTCTGCATGGACACTGATCCTGATCCTTCAGACAAGTGTGGAGATAATGGGGGCTACCAGCTGCAGCGCCTCCTTTCCAGAAGAACCTCAAACTATCAGGAAGCTGAATGTAAAACTCCTGCTGTTTCAAACCAATTCTTTTGAAACTGGAGCTGCCTGGACCAGAAGTGACCCCATTCTACTCAAGAATCATGAAGGGATCAATGCAAAGTTCAGCATCCACAACTTGAGCAAGCGGGTCTAATGGATGATGTCTCTGCCTGTGGCACGGGATTGGAACTGAATGAGCTTTAAGGTCCCTTCCAACCCAAACTATTCTAGGATTTTAAGATTCTCTGTACTTCTGGAAGCATTAGCTGCACCACAACTAGTATTTCAAAATGTTAATGGAAAGCAAGCTAGAAACTTGGACAGAGGTAGTTGTTCCTTTAGTTCAAGGGTCAGACTTGGAAGTGGATCCCCTTAACAAATAAAAGTTGTTTAATTTTTAACTTCTGTGCCTTTCAATAGACTCAATATGAAGTTTCTGAGCTGCTCTCCAGGTTTAGAAGTATAAACTTATAGAGAATCTAGGTTGGGTGAGAACCACCCACATGGGAGAGAAAATGACAGTGCTTTCACTGTTACACACTCTCCCTCCACTGACACCATTTTTCCCTTCAGGATATCCTACATGGAAGTTGATTACTGTGGAACTTTTCTCCTCCTCCCCAACTTTCATTTCAAATGTAGTACTTCCAAAAGGCATTACAAGCTTCTTTAGGCTGCCCCAGGCTGTACAACAGACGTACCAGATACGCTGTTAACTCCAAAGGACCAAATGCCACTGTGACCAACGGGAGCTGTGAAGTTGGTTCCCAAGGGTGTTGGGGTGACAGATCCTCCCTGTCGAATCCTAGCCAGCCTTTCTGTCCCAATGGGCGGGGGAACTTTTCGGTCTTGGTTGGCGTTACCCGTTTTTGGCTGGCCCAAGTTAGAAGGTGCAGAAGCAGCTGAAAGGGGCGAAGATGATCCTGAGGAAACTGATGGAATAGGAGATTCACCTGCTGAAAAGAACATTTCTCTTGCTTAATCACACACAAAGGGCACAAACATAAATGCTACCAGCTCTATCCCCCCACTACTATCTCAAAGCAAATCATTAAAGGCTTTCTTTGGCAAGCGTTCTTCAGGTCTTGCACAGCCATTCTGCTTAGAGTTCATTTTTATTCTAAAATCAACATTCTAACACAAATGCTTTCAGCCATCAGAACTATGTGATATTCTCATGACATAGCAGTACGTCTAAATTAATTACAAGAAAGAATAAGAAACATGGAAGAGTTTCAGGAAGAGGTGAAAACATCAGCCAAAATACCATGAGTCTCTAACCAGCATAGTTTTGGTATCCATCACTTCCAGCTGAAGAGAAATTAGACAGCTTCCCAAAGCCACATGTGTAACATCAGAGCCCAAGTCCCACCACCTGCAGAAGCGTCACTGACTCTTCTTGGGAAATCCAACTTCCTTTGAGCACTCATTTATGTTTTGGTTCTTAAACTCAGAGTGACAACGAAGTTGCATGCAGTGACATGAAAAGCCTCTTCACCTCAGATTCGGAATCAAAGACCCATATTTTCTGTAAAGCTACTTCCATGTTCTTCCCCATTAGCAGAGAAACCCACTGTTACCTTGGATGATGCTTAAAGATTTTGGAGCACATTAAGTAATAAAATCATTCCAGAACCCCAATTAAAAGAAAAAAAGGGGGGGGGGAACCAGGCAAGTATAACTTGAAACCATAGCATATGTGACATTTTCACCTAATATTACATTCATACTATTCAGAGGGGAATCTTTAGCTTGGTTAACCACCTCCACTCCCCCACAGCCTCATGCCCTCTCCTCTCTGAGCCTAGTGACACATTATTTTCCCCAACCATGCCTTTAGCCATGCTACCAGAACTAGTGGTGTTTGACATGGGAAAACACAAAAAATAGCACAGCTTGGGATTTGCACACCATCCTCACAGCTGCTAAAAGCAATTGGAAAGCATTTTGTGCATCAGTGGGTAACTTCCCCTCAAGTTACAAATCTACTAGAGACAAATAGCTATGAATTTATAGTTAACTAAGACAGACCCATGAAGTTCCTACATGAATTTGTTGCGCTTGTCCAAGGATGTGGTGAAAAATGCTGTCTGTTAAAGCTGGGAGTCCCAACAGGCGCTGGCCCTTGAAGGTAAACCCGTGCTCCTTGTATGTTTGCTGAAAAGCCTGTCAAAGGACCTGAAGAAGAAGCTGTAGAGCTGTTGGATGGATCTAGAGAGGGTAAGCCTGAAATAAACATAAATTTGATTAAATATCTCTCTTTGGGAACTTGCTCCAAAGCACCAGAAGAGAGCTAGTGCTCCAAGTATAATTAAAGCATCTCATCACCTTCGGGGGTATCTGCACATGGTAAGTTCATTTTACAAGTGCACGATTCTCCCTTCTAAACCAACAGAAGGCATTTGTGTATGCTCTCTGGTTTGGCCTGAAGCTTGAACAAACCAGCCATCCCTTTGGCCACTGAAAGGAAATTATCTTAAGCAGGGAGGGCAAAGGAAGAAAGCTGGGAGTGGCAAGGATCTTTGCTTACAAAAAAGCCACACAGTCAAACAGGGATACAGGGCTCTGAGAAGGTCCCACAGGAATCCAGCACCAAGGAAGTAGCTAGCTGCAGTACGGTTTTTGCCATCCTATAGGTACATTCACATACAGACTGGTCAGGACATGTGTCCGGAGAAAAAGGGCTGACGATGCACAGTACAGCAGGTGGGGGGGCTGCTTTCTACAGGGATGAGTAAGAGGAAGGGAGAGATGGAGAGAAAGTTCAAAGTCCCACAAAAATGATTAGCAAGGGGGAATTACAGGGTTTTAATAAGCCAAAGCTTTTAAGTACTTTTTCCAAAATATTGTAATAGCTCTTGTCACACATTATTACCTGAAAGCAGAATTGGGCACAGCCATATGGTCACCTGAGTTTTGGGTTTAGTTTCAAGGGCCTATTAAACAAGACTAGTTTCAAAACCATTTGAACATTTCAAAATGACCACAACCAGGACCAGCCTATGTTGCTGCAGAGCAAGGTTGAAGGTTGTACCGACTTCCACCAAAGCAGTCTGCAAACAGCAGTGGTGACGGGAAATGCCTATAGTCATACACCAGAAGTGTTCCTTCCATCACCTGGGCACCCCCACGAAAGCCAGGTCTTTTTCTACCCAATATTTTCCAGCACATCAACCTATGTACTGCTTCCAGAAGTGCCAGATCCAACCTGCTCACACTGACAGAAACTACCCTGTGGATTTGACGGAGGCATTTTTCTCACTAGCCCTAAAAAGAGATGTCTCCATTACAGATAAGGAGAAATTAGTTACTATCATCACCAAAATGGAGTGCTGAGACGAGGGAACCTGAGCACGGGAGGATAATCTTTCAGGGTTGATCATAGCACAAAGTGCACAACTCCATAACTATAAGGATGATGCTCCTTCCTGTGCATGCACATCCAGCTGAGGGCTCTCCCTGTTCACAGACCATGGAACTAACCTTGGGACGCTTTTGCTAAACCCCATCCACAAAACACAAGTTAGTCAAAAGGCCCCAGTGCTGCCCAACTCTTCCACACATCAATCCCAAATCTCCAGCTGGCTGAAAAAACCACTGCAGATCCTGAGTCTGCCCCATGCAGAAGGTGTAACAGAGCTGCTACTGCCCATGGGCACTGCTGGTTTCCTAATGGAGAACAAGGCAGAGATTATGACAAAAATAGCTCTTCTGCAGGAGATGCCCAGCTGTGTCTTCTGAAGAACGGTCAGCTTTCCCAGTGCAATGATTATACAGCCAAGACCATTTCAGCACTGCTGTGTACTTTATACAGGTTGAAGGAAGTGACAGCCATAGACCAACAAGACCAATTCAGCAGCTTTCAGTCTGTGAAGAACACTTTTTATCATCATCTTGCCTTTTATAGAAGTGGATAAAAAAACCTTTGCCCAATATTAAAAATGGTTTCTATGAACAATGACTTACAGAATTCTCATTTCAGCAGTGAGCTTCCTATTTGTGTACTTACCCTCAAAATCAGGTTTTAATACCAAAACCTTTTGTAATACCATATTCTGTGCTTACTTGGGCAATTCAAATTCTTCATCATGCTCTGAAATTGTAACTGAGCGTTCAAGACCAGTGTATCAATCTCACACCAGCTCTGGTCAAAATTCAGTTTGCCAAAGCCTCCAGGCACTTCTGCAGAAACTGGTTACTGACAGGACTGCCTCCACTTTCAGAGCAACCACTGTGACACTTGTCACTCCGTGTAGAACAAGGACCTCACATATTTCATGCAACTTCATACTCATGTGCTGCTTCCTAAGCTGGCATATTTCAAGCCTGTGATACCTTTCAATGCCACGTGAGCAAGGTCTCAAACCCCTTCTTATAATGTAGAGAAAAGAAGTAACAATTAGACTTCTTTTAGTATTTCCACAGCCTCCTCTAATGGTTGTGCTACTAAGTCTGCCCTCAATCTGCAAACTGCTTGGACAGGAGATCTAAAGACATGAGTGAGGCAGAAGGCCATTTCCAGAACAGATCCACAGCCAGTAAGATCTGCATTTGAGTCTGTGCCTCAAATGAACCAGAGAATCAGAGAAAATTCACACTGCAACTGAGCTTACCCACAACTAGCAAAAGCCAAGTACCCAAACTCCATCCTGAGGGGACAACTTGTTAAGAAAAACCTGGCTTAGTGCACAAGCAAATTCCATTAAGTCTCCACCAAATCAGCTCAGAGGTGATCACCAGGCAATGTGGATTTGTGTAAAACATTTGCCACAGCCTATTGTGCCAGACAAGCACAAAAGACAAACCTCTGCTCCATCAGGCGTAGTCACAGCTGAGATCACAGGATGAGTGGATTGATGGCCATTACCAGTCCCTCTCATCACACATCAGCGTACTGAATTGCCAGGCAAGGCACAGACTGCCTCTTGCTCAGCATACTGCTATTGGCCTAAGTATAAGCCAGCAGTGACCAACCCTCTTTCCCCTTTCTCCAAGTCTCATGAAACCTGCCACTGAACCCTATGGGAACAGCCACGGTAGTCCCCAGTTCAACCCACAGTGGAGGCTGAGCTGAGAGTTCTGCTCCCCTGGGAGAAGCCAGCGAATGAAATGGGTGGGCAGGCCACAGGACCACACTTACACTCCAATGAAAGGCAGTGGAGAGCCTTCAGCCTATCCCTTCCTCACGATCACACCTCCCAGACACCCCCCTCTCCCCAGGCTCCCCCAACACCTCTCCTCCTGCACAACACACCACTTAGATTCTGAAGCAAAAGTGATCAAAAGCAGTATTAAGGAGAATGACACCAAATCAATCAGCTGAGGAGCTGACTGACCAGTCACCTCCTACCAGGCACTACTTATCAGCACATCCACCTATTAGCAGTTTTTTTCTTCGCTTGCAACATCCTGATCAAATTCCAGCTTCAGTTGAGAGCGACTTCACCCTTATGTCCTCCAGGTAAACTGCGTGAGCTCTCCTTGGGTATCTACTTAATCTTCCTAACTCAGGCAAGAAACAAATTCAGACTACCTTTTAAATAGGTACAGTCATTTAAGGATATAGGAAGGACCAATACATTTTTCCCAGGGACAAACTAGGATGACTTTAGAATAAAGGAACAGCTGTCTCTGTATATGCAAGATGTGATAAGAAAAAAAATCAGCAGATCCCACTTGCCATAAGCTTCCTTCCCCAGGGGTTATTCCAGCAGCAGCCAACTCCCAATTTAGAGCACTGCAGGGAAAAAGCTGAGCCAACATAAAGTGTGTCTGGAGTCTGCTGAGAAGGGTCTGGCAATACTTTTATTAGCAGCCTGAGGAACAAGGTCCAGTTATTTTACCTCCCTCAGCTGTAGCTACATCTGGTTCTGCTACTGTGCTGGGCAGGATGTGGCACAGGAGTGCCAAACACAGCAGGGGTAATGACAACTTCAAGGCATCATAAAGCCATTACGGCAAGAACGAAGGGGAGAAGAGGGGGACGCAGACTAGACTCCTTAAGGGTTCTTTCCAGTCAAATGGGTAGAGTCAGTTGTCTGCAGCATAGTTTGAATACTAAGATGATAAAAATCATTTAGGCAGAGCACAGCAAGAGTAGGGAGCTCACTGACTGCTCCCAGTCCATTTCAAATAAATGCAGATAGGCTTCACCTGCTGTACTTAACAGCAGAAGGACAGGGACTTTGTAATAAAACACACCATGCAGCAGCACACCACTTTCCCACAACACAACATAAGCTTATTAAAATCCCGCAGTGGTAGAGACTGCAAGTACAGACAGTTTCCCCTCAACTGGATCAAGCTGGAGTCTCAGATCAAACACTGAACCACTGCATGCAGTCATTCTAGCAGCTGGAGCCTGTCAAGAGTCCTGGCCCTACTGGTTCATGTTCGGTATCACCAAATCCTGTGTTCTACTGCAACCCAAGAGCTATAATCAATGCTACTCTGAGCAATACAGACAGGTAGAAGCACTCCTTTGTCTTACAGTGGACAATCAATGCAATGTCTGCAATGTTCCCAACGCCTAATATCCTAGAAGAGCTGAAGAGGGAAAAAAGTCATCATCAATGTTTTAAAGAGCACTTGGAAAAAGTAGGCCATTCTCATTACAATAGTATTCTCTAACTGTCATTTGTAAACTACTTCTCAGTTTGAGATGATCAAAGTGTAATGGCTGGAGAAAGAATTTTGTCCAGTGCATGACTGCAATGACTTACCTACAGGACTAGTCGAAACCCGCTGGGAAGGTGGCCTGAAACCAGGAGCCTTGGAGTTGTCAGGATGCACGTTTTCCACATGTCCTAGCACAGAGTTATTCAGAAAGGTAGACTGAACAGTGAAGGATGGGTCAGCTGCTGCTCGGGTTGAGAGTGGACAGTCTCCCCATCCTTGGTTAGCTGGCACCTGGTTGCTATCAAAAAGACTACTAAAGTGATTGAAGAGCGTTGCTGGCCCAAAGGTAGGAGGCAATGATTTGTTTGCTGGGTTAATGTGCATCTGAGAACCGTTCATAACGTTCATGGCTGACGAAAGCTGCACTGCAGCAGGTGGACCTTGAGAAGGTGTTAAAGGAACTTGATTCGTAACAAAAATAGACTGAGGATCTTGATGAAGGTTTGCATTTGGTACCACTGAATAGAAAGAACCTCTGGACTGCATCCTGTGAGTAACTCGAGGTGCTGGTACAGCTACTTGAGGTAAGTTACTGTTGTCCTGATTATCTGCAACAACTGACCTGGGTGACGTTAAGCTTAAAGGAGCAGTTTCTGAGCTGGATGAAAAAGGCATCGGCACGGAAGGACTGATCTCTGACATGCTGGTTGGCAGTATTTCATCTTGAACATTGTTTAGCGGAGCAGGGCTGCTTGAAGGGCGTGTTTCAGTGACTCCTGAGTTGCTGCTTGCTGACATACTGCAACTACTTGCAACTGAAGTCGGTGCACACGCACCTGCAGCGGGCTGGTCTGGTGCTGCTGCCACCTTCTCTTTGGGTGCTGAGACAGCTGAGAAAGAGTCCGCTTTCAGCGCAGAATGCTGCGCTTGGGGAGCATTAGATGGCAGAAATGCTGGGGGCACTTGCCCATTGCTTGGGGGAGCAGAGGAAGCTGAAGGAATAGTGCTACAGGTGCTCGTCACAGTTGAGATTGCTGTTGCTGCAGCACTTGTCTTGGGAACGCAGGCAAACAACTGCTTCCTGACCGACGAGGGAGTCCGATTACTGGTCACGCACAGCGGTTGGGTGGAAGCAGCTACAGAAGAGACAGTAATGGGACAAGTAGAAGTAGCTAATCCAGGAGACTCCGTCTGCAGGATATTTCCATTCTGATTACCTACACGACTCGAACTGTTATGCTTTGGAGAGCTGTTTGTGCTGCCAGGGTTAACTGGTCTCACTGGGAATGGTCCCCAAGTGTTCGGTGAAGGCGAAAAAGTTCCTCCAAACTGGGCCATAGGTAAGCGAGGGTGCCGGATCTGTTGCATAGTTTGGGCAGCCAGCAAGGCAAAATGAGGGTGAGAATAAGCTAGAGGAAGAGACACTGGAAAAGATGAGCGCACATTGGCTGGGACATTCTTGTTCAGTTTGTTGGTAGGCTGGAAAGTAGATAGTGTTGATGACTGCGATGTGACAAGGGGCGGTGCTCCGAGGGGAAAGGAGTTCTTGTTTGAAGCAGTCGCAGTGCTGACCCCAGATGAAAAGTTTGCATGGATTGATTTGCTACTCGAAGCAGGGGTTCTTATATGAGTTTTAGGAATCAAGTCTTCCAGTTCCTTGGCAGGATCTTGAATAAGGGCATTGATGAGCTGCACTGCATATCGTGTCGACTCCGTACCACCCCTAGATTAAATACAAGCAGATTTATCTTTTGCAAAAGGAAACCCCACTTTGTGCAACATTCCATAGTCTCAATTTTATACTGATCTGCAAGCCTATTGCATGTGTACTCCAGTAAGTTCTTTTCTGACTTTTGCTTATATTCAGGATTATCTCTGAAGTAGACTTTCAGCATACTTTGGCAGCAGTAGTGTATGTTCTCTTCTAGTACAAGGAAGCTAAATATGCCCTGTCTGAAAAAGCAAACTTCCCCATAAATGACATTGTGGACTAACTCAAGACTTTGATTTCTAGATACCATACCTTATAGTGATCATTCTCTCTCCATTCTTATCCTTTTGCTTATCAACGTCAATATGGGCACCAGTGACATCTTGAATTGCTGTGATGTTGCACCCACCTCTTCCCATTATTCTAGATACAACAGAAGCTGGGACAGACAACTTCTTTGACCTGTATCACAAAGATCACAAATCTGAGATGTATTCAAACTTCAAAGGCATACAAAAGTCCCTTGCTGTCTGACAAGGGGCTGAAGCAATAGTATCAAGTTTCAGGGCAGCAAGTGGTTTTCTGCTGATCACTTCTTCACCCTTTGGAGCCTCTCATACTCCTCTACTCAAATCACTCATCACTCTCAGTACCAGACGATCCTGAGATGCATTTATTCTGCTGCAGCTGTTTTAACACAGCTGTGTCTGCCTCACACTGCTTCAGAAACACTTGGGGATTTTATCTTACCATGTGTACCTTCAAAGTGAGACAAATCCTTAGCTCACCAACCTAAATTTATGTAAACAGTGCTGCTTCAAATATAAAAGTCCATGGCTTAGCTACTTTGATCATTTACAGCAAGGCTTCACAGCAAGGAAAAGGTGGTTTTCCAATGCTTTCTCAGAGAAAAGGTCTGTAACACTTGCATTGACAACCCTTTTAGTGCTCATCTCAGACCTCAAGATCAGAAAGTTTATTGGCAACACCATGCAAGGTGGATAGAAGATTTAAAATTGTGCAGTTCTGTGGTTTAAGGAGCTGCTGGAAGGCACTGTGAAGGCAGCACAGACTTTCAGAAGCAGGCACAGCACTGACCCACGTATTCAGAAAAACACATCAATTGAGGACTTTAATAATTCACGTAGTTTTGGCCGGTCAATGCAGGTACAGAACCGGGAAGTCTCTGAATATGACCTGTGCTTGCATTCAGACCCCAGTCAAGGTCTCCCTGGGTCACCACTGACTGGTGTATGGGCTGGACCTCTCAAGCCCATACACTGCTTTCAAGCTTACCAGTGATGTGTGATAGTTCAACACTTAACAATTAGAGAGGGCTCAAAGGTGTTTCAGAAACCACTGTGACCGAAGTGCAAGCCCCTCTGGACACTGCTAGACCACAAGCACATCCTGAAAAGGCTTCAGCTTTGCCTAGCTATTCCAGTCTTGGAAACTTAACAAAATTTGTTCCAACCCCTCCTGCTATGCCTTGGGCTTTCCTCTTCCCTACACCTCCAAGGCTCCTCTCCCAAGCTAGACATCCCAGTCACTCCCTCCCCAAACCACAGCTTCCATCATCACCTAACTCTCAAGATACACCCACATTAATTACAGGGCTCCTAAACCATACCTTTGGTTGCTTCCACCCCATGCCACCACCCATGGTGACATTCCTTGTCCAGGAGAGCTCACCCCAGCGCCCAAGCCCCTTCCCACTCATCACCCACTGCTGTTTCCCTCCCCACCCACCAAGCCTGATGGTTTTTACCTTGACAAGTACCCCAAATGGTACCTTTTTGCTCCTGAGCAGCAGCGCCCTCCTCTCTGAAGCTGAAATTGCTCAATTGGTGTTGGCTGCAGAGTGCTGCTGGGGGGAGGGTCTTTCAAAACTCTGCCTACTTGCCTGTCAAGGGCGGAAGGGATGTTTGCATTGGTTAATTGTTTGACAGACTTCCTTTATAGCCAGGGGATTACCCATGGGGAGAAGGAAGGAGAATTCTTGTTGAGATCAGGAGAGGCTTTAGGAGAGGACGGCATGCAGCTCCTGGGCATTTTGCATGTGCATCTGAAGTTGACAAAAAGCTCTTTGGCAGGACACATGCTTCAAAAGTCAAGACACAGCAAACACCAGTGCAGAACTTATGAAAGGCCAGATTCTGAATGCCATCTCTAGAACCCTACCATCTCCAGCAGAAGAGCAGGCAATACCCAACCAATCAGCTGAACCAAGCCTATGAAACTCAAGAGACCCAAGGAGGAGAGATGGAGCAGCTCCAGGATCCATGGTGGGGTCTGTGTGAAGCTCAGGAAAAGTCAGCTGGCTGTTCAATGGTCTCATGCCTGCAGGACTCACCACATGGTGGGCAGACTGCAACCATACATGTAAGCAAGGTCATGTCACAGTGGAGGGCTCCACTGGTGAACACAACAAAAGGCACAGACTGAACCAACTCTCTAGGGTTCAAACACTTAACATTTTCAGACTAAACTGTTTTGAACAGTCCATGGCTTCCACTAATGTGAATGCATTAAATCCTCTGTACAATTACATTCTTTGCACACAGCCTAAAATTCTTCAAAATGAGCATATTTGGTCACTATCACTGCAGAACACAAAAGCAGGAGGGCATCGTGAGTGCGCCCAGAACATCTAACACTTCTATGTCCATGATGTACTCCTTTTTGAAAAAGGGAACAAAAAAAGGAAAGCCAGATTATCTCTTCTAGTTACAAGCAGAACTAGTAACAGAAGTAGTAACTAGAAGTTACTACTTGTAGTAAGACATCATAAAGGTTACAGAAAAGCTACTGAGGTGTTAATGGCCACATAATAAAACCCAGTACATTTTCAAAAGGGAAGTTTGCTCTGTAGAAAATCTTTCATCTAACTGCAGCCCTAGCACTCACTTTAAGGTGACAAATTTTCCATGGAATCAGCAATCAACATCACTGTCTAAAGCATAATGAATTTTAGCCTCGAAGAGATCCTCCACCTCTCCTCTACCAACATCCATCCTGCCTTTAGCTGAAGTGCAGGTAATCATCTGGTGTAAGAGCTTTTCACTGCCATCTGCTGCCTCCCTTTTATCTTACCCCCACATCCTTTATTCCACTTAAACCACAGGGAAAGAAAACCCTTGTGCCAAGCAAAATGTTTGTGTCCCATGATGCTAAGTTAGTGACAGCACTGCAAGAGTAAGGGGGGGGGGGGAGATTTTTTTAATAAATTAATGATACAATTAAATAAGCTTTCTGCACATCCTGCATTTGAGAATAATCACAAGCCAAAAAGTTCATACACAGTTCCTAACATACAGTTAAAGTCTTTACCTTCTAACCACTTCTTTCCAGCCCTCTTCTCTTTTCTGGCCTCTTTTTGGACTAGTCAGGTTCAGCTTCACATTTGGAGAGGTCAGAGGCAGGGAAACAGGTTTGTAAGTAGTTGACAAAGAATTTGAATGACCTTCACCATCAAGTCTGGGAACAGAAATGTGCTGATTACACATTACAGAATAAAATGACAGCATTCCAGTGTACATTCTGCAGCTTAGAACTACTAGCATGAATTGCATTTATTCTTATTTTCTACCTGGAAAAACTGTTGCGTGACTTTCTAGGTAGTTTTTTTACCTTTCAGTACACAGCCTATAACTTTGCTCCAAACAGTGGAGTGCTAAACTGAAGTACTAAAACACAAGCAAATTCTTCATAAATGACTGAAAAACTAGCTGTATGTGATTCAATCCAGCACATCTGTGGCATAGCTGGGAGGAAGACCTCATGCTTCAGTTAAGACTGAGGCAAAGAAAAACAAGAAAATGCATATGAAAGAAAAGAATGAAGCTCATTGTGGCTCTTCTGTAGGTATGTTTTCTGTAAAGCATCATTACCAAGTCTAAGTTTCAATTACAGCAGCCTTGTCATCAGCATGTCCCTGACTAGAGAGAAGAGGAATTTGGGAAAAGCAAATTTAGAAATTATTTTCAAAGCCTGTCTAGTGCAAGAGCCAAAGAGCACCTGCAGAGGTCAATAAAACACACTAGCCCCATTTTGGTATTTTTTATATAAGGTGTTGTTTCTTAGGCATACTTCATCTAACATAAGCACCACTTCTAACAGGGAGTTATGAGTATGCACTTAGTTAGTCCTGCTCATGTGAACTACACAGGACTCCAAGGCTTTTGTAGGAGGTGGGTCCAAGATAGGAACAAATGATGTTTCTAAAATAGAGCAATAATTGCTAACATTAAGGGTAATCCAAAACAAACAAATCCACTCACTCTGCACCTAATTTCAATCTGGGGAAAAAAGAAAGGGAAAAAGTAAGTCCCAACTGCCTCCCTGGTGACAGCCTTCCCAGTTGCTGCCCTTTCTCATACTGTTTATGTTTCTCTCTGAAGCTGGGTTCTCGGGCAGGCGTCCTGCACATCAAGCCCCACACCCTCTGCCCTCCCTCAATGCAGGAAAAGAAAGAAGAAAACTACAGAGGATCAGGCTCATGCTCCTTATACATAAAAATAAGCAAACACTACAGATTCAGATGGGATCTCAGCTTTTTGTTTCAAGCAAATGACCTACTTGGAAGGCGGTGTTATAAAAGTTATTAGCACATTCCCTGGCAACTGAACCATCTTCCAAACCATTCACACGGCCCCTGTGTATTTATCCAGTTCTTTTGACTCTCACCTCTGGCTTGACAAGTTTAAGTCAAACTGGCCATCAACCTGGCAGGTGAAATGCTCAGAGTCATCAACCTCCTCCCTCCTTAAAACAAAAAGATTGCAATCCAAATGAGTTAGTGATGAAACCATAAAACAATCAAAACGTAATGAAGCCACTTCTGTAAACAAATTATAAGTAATGTCCAGCGTATTTACTTTAAAATCTATTCTAATAAAGTTGACAATGCAACACGGATGACTAAATAGTGCAGAGAAAACCAGCTGTTTTGCTGAAGTTGTGTTAAACACTAGCCAGCAATGCAAGAAGAAAATAAATCTTATCTGTACCGGTTTAAAGAGGTTATGCTCAACAAACTTGACAAGATTACTTAATAGCTGCAAAACCCAAGGAAACTCAGTCTCTAAAGACTTCGGGAATGTACCAGCTGGTATAAAGCTTCAGCTACAGAAAGCCTACACTGGCTTAAGTAAAACCCTATGAAATGACAGGAGTAACGTGGCAGCCTCACCTTGTGGGTGTTTTTGATGCTGAGGTGCTTGTTTTCTCTTCCTGAGAGGGGATAAGCAGGGACGCGTAGCGCCGCTCTGAGGAGTTTGTATCCATTGTGAAGTTCAGCTCCTGGCTCTTCCCTCCACTGCTGCTTTCACTATTGCAGTCTGTGCTATCCAAGTTATCCGAATCACTATTCCCGCTCGCACCACCACCTCTCGGCTCTCCGTTTATTTTATTTTTATCTGCTTTTTGCTGGGCTAGAGATATATGCTGATCTGGCAAAATTATCTGCATGTTCTGAGGAG
The DNA here is from genome assembly GCA_009867235.2 of Psittacus erithacus. Taxonomy (NCBI): domain Eukaryota; kingdom Metazoa; phylum Chordata; class Aves; order Psittaciformes; family Psittacidae; genus Psittacus; species Psittacus erithacus. The sequence continues at coordinate 68,151 of WYDI02001581.1, forward strand.
TCTCTTTTGTTTTGTTTTTCTTGTTTTTCCTGTTTGTGCTGGGGGTAGTCACCACATTAGCTCTCTTCTTCCCAAAGGCATTTGTGAAAGTAGTGGAAGTTGCAGAAATCCCAATGGTAGTTGTTGTAGTTGCACTAGGAGGCTCTATAGGAATTTCTTGCTCCACTAAAAGGAAAACAGTTGACATACAATCAAAGTGCACACAATACAGGAATCAGTGCCCTGACTGAAGGTCTGCCCCTTGCAACGCGGCTGAAGATGTCTGTGTGTGAACAAAGGGGTTTTGCTGTAAACTTTGACTGCAGAGGGCAAAGCCAGGGCAGAGGCTGTGCAAGGATGCTGCAGTACCAGAGAAGGCAGCTGTCAACAGATTCCCTTACCCAGATGGCTAAAGAAAGTCACTCCCACAACTACTAATCGTTCATAGAAACACTTGTTCTTTACCTTCATCATCATTTTCTTCTTCATCATCATCCTCTTGCAGTTCCAGAGTTTCTTTAGGCTTGTTTTCTTCATCTTCTTCTTGTTTTCTTTTTTGTTCCTCTTTCTTCTTCTTTCTCTTTTCCTTTCTCTTCTCCCTTTTAGCTGCAAGAGCTTGTTTCCTGCTCTCCTCTCTTGACTAGGAGAAAAGGATCCATATTTAAAAATTTTTTACACAGACTAAATTCTAATTCTGATCTTCCCTAAAAATCTGGGAGGATGAAGAAAGGAGAGGGCAGGATGGATTAAAATGGCTTTGTCACATACTGAATCGTTTACATGGAAACTGGGCAGACCTTACGGAACAACAGAATTAGCTGGTCCCCAAACTTCTAAGGAATTCCAACACAACAACCACCAAAACAGAGGTGGCACAAAAACATAATTTTACTGTAAAGCTAGCAAAATCTTTCACGAGCTCAGTCCTTTCTCAAAATAATGTCACTAATATTTTTGTGGCAATGTTCACAACTTAAGAGTCAAAAAGATCTCCCACAGTATTTTATGGAAAAACTATAATTTTAATCACTTATTTTTAATATACAGCTCAAACCCTTATGCTGAGTGGCAGCAATTCTCTACTCACTTTTTCCAGGTCTAACTCCTTCAGCAGTATAGTTGCATTCTTATTTGCTTCTGCAGCCTGCTGGTCTTTAGCTTTCACAATTGTCTCCACACACTGGTGACATTTTTTCAACAGGTCCTGGAATGCAGACTTGTCTTACTATCTCCATAATAAACTACAACTGAGGAGTGAGGCTTGCTCTAACAATGTGACAGCAGCATCCTTCTATTCATAACCATACAAACCATTTCAACTGAATTGGACTCTATATGCAGATACATCTATTAATATGCATGAGTGAACATGTACATTCAGTTTTCAAATACTTAAGAATTTCTCTTGTATATTTACAGTGAAAATAAATGGTCAGGGTCTTTTCCCCAAGTCAAACTCACCTTGTCCGTTATTGTCGCTATGTATCGCATGCACTCAATGTCCGAAGGGAACTGGTTAACTTCTTTCACCAAGAACTGAACCACCTTCACATGTCCCTAGAACGCCAAAGAAAATTCTAATCTCTTGCACACAATTCTATTTTCATGATGAAAGTTGATAAGTTTGGTATCAGTCAAATGAAAAAGACTGAAGATTAGCAAAAACATGCCTGGTACTGTTTGGGAAGGAAGGTATCACTGATGGGGTACCCTGTGCAACCACACAGAAAGCATCTAGCTGTTGCCTCTGAAGTTATTTGAAAGCAATGGAGGGTCAGCAGTGCCATGTTCAGTATTGCTGTTTGTCAAAAAAGCTGTACACTTATTTGATATGCTGTTAAAGGCAAAGCAGCCACCATTAATAAATTTCTCTGCTATAGCTACGCTCCTTACATCCAACAAAACTGAGGAAACCAATGTCCCTCCTACCAAGAAAAAAAGCTGTAATCATCTTCAACTACACAAAATGTTCCACTCAAGTTAGGAACAGAACAGAAACACAGAGGATTCAGGACAAGCTTATTACAGGCTGGTAGTCTGTTCCTCTCAAAAGCAGAACTGAGACAAGCAGTATAATCTGCAGGAATTCAGAGGGACTATCTCAATATCAAGGCAGTGAAATCTCAAACAGTAACAGTTTTTGGACAGTGCATAACTGGAAATAAAACTTAACATTGTTTATGGAACAAAGGTTTTCACATCTCAAAAATGAGACCTGTGTGACGTACTCAGATGATGCCATTTTATCTAAATAGTAATTTTGCTGTTATATTTGATTCTTCCAAACCCAAGCATTCAGATTTAAGACAAAATGACAAACTGTAATTTGCAAACATTTCTCACTGACACATACAATTAAGCTGGTTTCCTACCTTGCGAAATGCTGACATAAGAGGTGTAATTTTCCGGTTATCCGCAGCATCCACATCAGCTCCTGCTTGCACAAGCAGCTGAACCACATCATAGTGACCCCCATTAGCAGCCAACCACAGGGGTGTGTTTCCTTTCTTGTTACGAACATCAATATGCGCTCCTCTAAAAATCCAGTGAAACAGGGAATAAGTAAAGGTGGAAGACAGGAAGTAAGATCACAAGAGATCCAAGTACTTTACTCAACTTAAATTTCCGAAATACAGTGGCTAGATAGAGAAATTCTGTCCCTGAAACCTGCTGTTTAAGTTGCACTGTAGTGACACAGGGATTATTTAAACCCCTCTCCCAGAAACACACACTCACCTGATGCACCACAGCAACCACAAGTCCTTTAAACTACCATGAATGTGGTGTCTACCCAGAGGACCAAGCAATCCCTTGATATTTTAAGTTCTGCTTGAAGAGCTCAAGAACTACTGCCAGCCTTTGCCCCGCAAGTGACAGTGGGGAAACGCTCATGTGGGAATTGCTGGATTCATACACAGCCAAGAGAGCTGCCAAGCCAGACACTATCTGCTTACTTCTGGCCCCAGCTGCCTGCTCAGCTTAATTAACACTAGAGTAGCAAGATACCCCAGGATAACACTGGAGAATAGGGAACAGATGCAACTGTGCTTCTAAAGCTTTCCATTCCCTTTGCTCTCAGATGTAGGAGACATCTGCTACAGATGAACACAGCTACAGAGTAAGTGTAACACTCATGAAAAGAAGTGATTTACCGATTAATCAGGAGCTCACAGAACTTGTAGTGACCCTTATCTGCTGCAATTGTTAAAGCTGTATCTCTTGAGGAAGGCACAGGTGGAGCATTAACATCCGCTCCTTTATCAAGGAGAACCCTTCCAACCTCTGCATATCCTCCCGAAGCTGCTTCCATCAGAGGCGTAAGACCAGTCTGTGCAAAGAAAAAGAGCTATGCAGTTTGACAGGTGTACAGTGTACCTTCTTTAAACAAGACATAAATGATTTCTACATAAAGAAATCAGATTTTTTTTACTTAGCTGGTTTATAGTTTAGGAGCCTAACTTCAAGCAGTCTCTTTTTAAAAAGAAAGAAAATAAACCCCTAAACCCACAAAAAAGACCCATACAAGAAACCCCCCCAAAACACGCAACCAAAAGACCCCCCCAAACCCCACAAAAAAACCCCCAAACACCAAATACTTTTGGGCTTTGATTTATACAAACCCAGGCAAATGTTGACTAAGCACCACCAGATACCTGTCTGAACAGCAAAACCAAAGTTTACAACAGGATCTCTAAACCAGATGTTAGACCAAATCCAAATGAAGACACAAGTGTTTCTATAGAAATGCTCAGAAATTGGCTCTTTCAGATTCTCTCTAGCCTGCCTTAGCACTGAGACTGACCTGGGCCCAGCTCAGTTGCCAGGCTAGACTGTGAAATAAACTTACACCAGCTGCCAACATGCCCAACTGACCATTGCAGAGCTGGCTTTTATCCATATCCCCTTTCCTCCAGCCACAGTCATTCCAGGAGCAGGCAGGGTAAACAGACACAGCAATTATTTCAGCAGCCTTAGGAGTTACCAAAACTTCCTTTGTGCTGGGGAAATCAGTCTGGCTGTCTACACAAGCCTTAAGCTTGCTTTATGGCAGGAGACACAAAGCTGTCCCAGAGTACCAAAGGATGGGACCTGTGGAGCATTTCAGAGGCACAGAAAGTCACAGTGCTGAAGCCATGGGTTCTATAGCAACGTAAAAGCTTTACAAAGTTTGACTGCACTACTTCTGTTGCAGACAAAAAATCTGTTCTATCTGAGAATCAGTGTAAGCACCACTGCTCTCTTCTTGCCTGGACTTCACTTACATGTAAAAATCTGTGTATCTGACAAAAGTATCATGTCAAGCTTCAAGCTGAAAAGTTTCTCAGTACTACAGAACAAAAGTCAATCTAAGTTTCATTTGGAACTCAGGAGGACCAGGCAGCTTTTCCCTAGTGCAAAGAATTCATCACCACTGACACTTTCAATTTTTTTGTTAAGAAGACCTCTAATCTTATTTCAGGACATTTAGTAAGTCATTACAGGGGGCCTATGAGGATGCTGGGGAGGGATACTCTTCATTAGGGACTGTAGTGATAGGACAAGGTGTAATGGGTTCAAACTTAAAACAGGGGAATTTTAGATTAGATATAAGGAGGAAGCTCTTTACTGTAAGGGTGGTGAGGCACTGGAATGGGTTGCCCAGGGAAGCTGTGAATGCTCCATCCCTGGCAGTGTTC